>PVKU01005057.1:0-22385 GCA_004027475.1 Anoura caudifer
AGAAGCACTTTATCTTCCCTTCCATTCTAAATGACAGCTTTGCTGGATAGAGCAATCTTGGATATAGGTCCTTGTCTTTCATGACTTGGAATACTTCTTTCCAGCCCCTTCTTGCCTGTAAGGTCTCTTTTGAGAAATCAGCTGACAGTCTGATGGGAACTCCTTTGTAGGTGACTGTCCCCTTATCTGTTGATGCTTCTAGAATTCTCTCCTTCATTTGAATCTTGGCTAATGTAATTATGATGTGCCTTGGTGTGTTCCTCCTGAGACTCTCTGAGCTTCCTGGACTTCCTGGAAATCTATGTCCTTTGCCAGATTGGGGAAGTTCTCCTTTATTATTTGTTCAAATAACTTTTCCACTTGTTGCTCTTCCTCTTCCCCTTCTGGTACCCCTATAATTCGGATGTTGGGATGTTTAAAGATGTCCTGGAGGTTCCTAAGCCTCTCCTCATTTTTTTGAATTCTTGTTTCTTCATTCTTTTCTGTTTGGTTGTTTCTTTCTTCCTTCTGGTCCACTCCATTGATTTGAGTCTCAGTTTTCCTCCCACCTCTATTAGTTCCCTGTGCATTTTTCTTCATTTCATTTATTGTAGCCTTTATTTTTTCATCTAATTTGTGAGCAAAATCAACCAATTCTGTGAGCATCCTGATCAGCAGGGCTTTGAACTGTGCATCTGATAGGTTGACTGTCTCTTGGTCGCTTAGATGAATTGGCTCTGGGGCTTTGATTTGTTCTCTGGTTTCAGCCATTTTTTTGGTCTAGTCGCGGCTGTTACGTAGTGAGGGGTGGAGCCTTAGGTGTTCCTCAGGGCAGGGCAGCCCAGTCTCTGGGTAGTGACGCTGTATGTGGGGGTGTGGTCAGAGAGGGAACAATGGCACTTGCTCTGCTCTCTCTTGGATTCCAGTCCCTTCTACCACTTCCCCTTCTCCTGGATTATCTGCACATGAATATGGGACCACCTGATCAGCCAGCCACCTTTCACAGCTTCACTGGGTCTGCACAGTTGCCACCCTATGCCCAGGGTCTGCTAGCCACCGCCTGTGCACCTGGGGTCTGCTAGCTGCCACCTGTGCGCCTAGGATCTGCCAGCCACTGCTGCCTGCATGCCTGGTCCGCACCTCCACTTTTTCCTGCTGTGACTCCGCCCGTCTTACCGGTCTGGATGAATGGTTGGTGAACTTCTGTACAGTTCAATTTTCTGTGAGTTCTGGTTGTTTTCTTGTTTCTAAATCTTTGTTGTCCTTAATTTTGGTTGTGAGAGGAGGTAAAGTGTGTCCACCTATGCCTCCATCTTGGCCGGAAGTAGCCATATTATTTTTTATCTATTTCCCTCTGCTTCTTTTTCTTTTTCTTCTTAAAGTAATCCCTTTAACATTTGTTGCAGTACTGGTTTGGTGTTAACAAACTCCTTTAGCTTTTTCTTGTCTGGAAAGGTCTTTATTTCTCCTTCAATTTTAAATCATAGCCTTGCTGGATAAAGTAGCCTTGGTTGTAGGTCCTTGCTTTTCGTCACCTTAATTATTTCATACCAGTCCCTTCTGGCCTAAAATGTTTGTTTGAGAAATCGGATGACAGTCTAATGGGAGCTCCCTTGTAGGTAAATAAGTGCTTCTCTCTTGCAGTGTTTAGGATTGTCTCCTTGTCTTTAAGCTTTCCCACTTTAATTGTGATGTGTCTTGGTGTAGGCCTCTTTGGGTCCATCTTGTTTGGGACTCTGTGCTCCCTGGACTTCTGGGTCTTTTTTCTTCACCAGATTAAGGAAGTTTTCGGTAATTATTTCTTTGAATAGGTTCTCAATCTCTTGCTCACTCTCTTCTCTTCTGGCATTCCCATGATGCAGATGTTGTTACACTTCATGTTGTCCCAAATGTTTCTTAAGCTGTCCTTATTCTTTTTAAATTATTTTTTCTTTTCGCTGCTCTGCTTGGCTTTTTTTCCTACCTTATCTTCTAAATCACTGATTTGATCCTCTGGTTCATCTAACCTACTATTTGTTTCTTCCAGTGTATGAATTTATTTCAGATGTATATTATTTTTGACTGGCCCTTTTTATGATTTCTCTGTGTTTCTTCATGCTATTGAGTATCATTATAATCATTACCCTATCTGATAAATTGCTTGCCTTCATTTCATTTAGTTCTTCTGGAGAATTTGCTTGTTCTTTCATTTAGGGCCTGTTTCTTTGTCTTCCCATTTTGGCTGATTCTTTGTATTTGTTTCTATGGATTAGATAGATCTGCAAGGACTCTAGTGCTGGCCAGTGTTGTCCCTACCTGTGACTGGCTATGGGAAACATGTTTGGAACTATCAGTGATCCACAGGTTGTGGCTCCCTGTGCTGGGCCTGGGTGTGTATAGAAAGAACTGGGCTGCACACCAAGGCTAGCTTTTTCCAGCACCTGGTCCAGGGGAGGGTCAGTTAAAATCTCAGAGCTCCCAGAGATCCACCTTTGCTGTTCATCTTAATCACTGATATAACCTCCAGCAGTACTCAGTAGCCTGATTTAGGCTCCACTGGGTAGGGTGAGAGGTATTCCTACAGGTGAGGTTATTGATTACCCTTAGGCTGATGCCACTTAGAAGGGAGTGCTGTACCCAAGAAAGATGGCTTCTGCAATATGGGGAATGATTCAACACAGAGACCCTAGGTGTTGATCCTTTAGCTCCATCCCAAGCCCCCAGCCCCAGACTGTCCTCATGTGAGACTAGTCCACTTTGCCTTCCCTCTGCCAGAACCCAGGGTAAGTGGCTGCAAATGAAATTTTGTGTATTGGCCCTTTAAGAGTCAGTGTCTCTGTCTCTCCCTGGTGGACCTAAACCTCGCTGCTTTTCACAGCTGGATATTATTTTGGTTCCTTTCCTAGTTTTGGTGCTCTATGCTGCGGAGCCCAGCTTGGGGTTCTGACCCCATATTTTCAGAGGGAACAACTCTGGCTGCTGAAATATATACCTCCAGAATTTAAGCTGTCTCCTGTGGGGACACAGCCAGCCCTCTCATGCCTCTGCACTCCCTACTACTCTTGTTGTAGTGAAGTGGTTCCTTCTGTGTATCCTTGGTTATAATGCTTCTATCCAGCCAGTGTACAGTTGATTATTCAGGATGATTTGTGTTTAACTTGGCTGTAATTCCAGTTTGGTCCTGGGAGGAATTTAGTGTAGCTTCCACATACGCCTCCTCCATTTTGGGTCTGCCAGCACATGTTCTTTGTTGATTTATTGATGATGGCCATTCTGACAGATGTAAGTGATATCTCATTCTGGTTTAATTTGCAATTCTCTGATGATTAATGACATTGAACATTTCCTCATATGTCTGTTGGCCATCCGTATATCCTTTTTGGAGAAGTATCTATTCAGTCCCATTGCCCATTTTCTAATTGAATTGTTTGTTGTTTTTGGTGTTGAATTGTATAAGTTCTTCAAAAACTTTGGATATTAATCTCTTATCAGATGTATCATTGGTGAACATATTCTCCCATTCAGTGGGTTGTCTATTTTGTTGATGGTTTTCTTTGTTGTGCAAAAACCTTTTAGTTTTTCTACTCCCATTTATTTGTTTTTCCTTTTGTTTCCTTTGCCCGAGGAGATATATTAGAAAAAAATATTGCTATGAGTAATGTTCGAGACAGTAATGTTACTATCTATGTTTAATGATAGAATTTTTATGGTTTAGAGTCTTACATTTAAGTATTTCATCCCTTTTGTGTTTATTCTGCTGTATGGTATAAAAAGGTTGTCTTGTTTCATTTTTTTTTGGCATGTATATGTGTGAGGGGGATGCAGGCAGCAGAATCTTCTTGTCCACTGAGGATAGCAAATAAGTCATCCTGGACACAATCTTGCTGTTCCAGCGGGGGTGGTAATTCCCTCTAGTGGAGAATGCCCTGAGCTGTTCTCCCAGGTGGCTTTTATTGGGAATAGTATTTGTAGGTGTACACAGCATACATGTATGATTCATCAATCATTGTCAAAAAGGCTATAGTCATACAAAAACAGGTATTATCTATAGCTAACAATTGAAGGTATTATCTATAGATAACAAATTGTTGTCTATAGATAACAATCTCTATGACAAAGATTTGTCATAAGTCAGGGTCTGTTAGTCATGCTGATGCCAGAGGGTCTTTAAGAAGTATTTTATGAGATAAGGAGTTTACTTCTTATGCCTTGAACTTAAACATCCAGTTTATATCACCAGGGCTACACAAAACAAAGCAGAGCAAGTTTCAAAGGATACAATGTGCATTTCAGACCTGATTCCCATGGGAACCCTGGTGTTAGAGTGAGTCATGCCTGCCACCTGCGTTTTTACATGGTTTTCCAGGGAGACTTACTAGCCCCTTTCAGAGCCTGCTGTCTCAGAAACCACACAGAGTGGTCCCCAACATATATGTACAATTTTTCCAGCATCAGTTATTAAAGACTGTCTTTACCTCATTGTATGTTCTTGCCTCCTTTAAAAAATATTAATTGACCATAAAGGTGTGAGTTTATTTCTGGGCTTTCTATTTTGTTACATTTGTCCATATGTTTCTATTTATGTCAGTACCATGTTGGCATGAAACATGTCATGGCAAAATTTGTTCTGTAGTTTCTGCTACCAAAACAGGAGGAACATTGTACTGCATTTACTAATGACTTGATTTAAATGGCTACTAATGAACCAGATTTCCTCAAGAAGGTCGTAACTAGAAGTAAATGGTGGGTCAATGGGTAAGATCCTGGAACGAAGGCCCAGTCATCCCACTGGAAGTCTCCTGGTTCTCCATGCCTGAAGAAGCTGCAACATCATTGCAGCAAGATCAAAACCGCATTAACTATGTTTTTTGATTGGGAAGGTGGTGTCCATCACAGGTACGCTCCTGCAGGCCAAACAATTAATAAGGAGTACTACCTCAATGTTCTTTGTTGGTTGAGAGATGCAATACTATGAAAACAGCTTCAGCTGTGGGCAATTGGTGACTGGCAGCTACATCATGACAGCTTGCTGCTCATGCATCACATCTTGTGCAGAGTTTTTTGGCGAAACATCAAATCACCGAGGTGACTAAGCCCCACTACAGCCCAGATTTGGCACCTCGTAACTTCTTTCTTTTCCCAAAACTGAAATCATCTTTGAAAGGGAAGAGATTTCAGACCATTGATGAGATTTAGGAAAAAATAATGGCAGCTTATGGTAATTCCAACAAAAGATTTTGCAGAGCATTTTGAACAGTGGAAGAAACACTGGGAGAACTGTGTGAGGTCCCAAGGTGCCTACTTTGAAGGGACTGAGTTGTCATTGTCTTCTGTGCAATGTTTATTGTATCTTGTATCTTCTTCTATAAATCTCTCTATTTTTCATATTACATGGCTGGATACTTTCTGGCAGACCTTGTATATTGTATGTTACATATGTATATAACAACACAATATATACTAACAACATAAACTTGGATACTGTCAGTAAAAGAAGCATTAAAGGAAGTGACTTTTGATCTAAGATGAAAATGAGCCAGCCCTGCAAAATCCCAATTCAAAGATTTGTGGGAGATAGAGTAATCTGAAAAGTCCTAGGAGATGGAAGTAAGCTCGGACATGTTCTATGATCTGAATTAGACCTCTTCAAGTAGTAGTAAAGAGGACAGTGTTGAGATAGTGTGTTATAAGCAGAGGCATTTTAACCACTGTGAGTTTGATTTTATTATAAGAATACAGAGAAATTGTTCAAAAACAGTTGAGTATGAATTTTCCTTTCATCATCAGAATCATGTGGAGAATATTAAAATAGGACTGCCCAGGATTGTAGAATCTGATCCAAGAGATTTAGGTGGTGTCTAAACCTCAATATTTGTAGTAAGTTCCCTGGTGATTCAGATCCACATCTAATTTGAGAACCACTGATTTAAAATGTTTACAGGCATACCTTAGAGATATTGTGTATTTGGTTTCAGACCACTGCAATAAAATGAATATCACAATAAAGAAATTCACACTTTTTAAAAATTTCCAGAGTATATTAACTTATACAGACACTATTCTGTAGTCTATTAAGTATGCAATAACATTATACATAAAAAAGGTGTACATACCTTAATTAAAAATTGCTTTAGTGTTAAAAATATACAAACCATCATCTGAGCATTTCATAATCTTTTTGCTAGTGGAGGGTAACATTAAAGACTACTGATCACACATCAACAAAGTAAATATAATAATAATGGAAAAGTGTGAAATATTCAGAGAACTACCAGCATCTGAAAGAGAGACATGAAGTAAGAAAATACTGTTGGAAAAATGGCACAGATAGACTTGCTCAACGCAGGGTTGCCACAAACCTTCAATTTGTAAAAAACCAACAAACAAAAAAAAAAGTGAAGCACAATAAAATAAGGTATGCCTATACTTAATCTTCAATCTTACTTTGTTACAACAACACTTATTTTTCCTGCTCTTTTCTTACGCTTTTTTCCCCTGAAATTTGATAATTCTAGAAATTTACTGGGTATTACTTTGGTTATCTTTTATTTGTACTTTAGAAATTTTACTACTTTTAGAAAAAGGAACTACATGTTTGCTCTCTTATTTTCTTTCAGATTTGGCGACCATGTGTGAAACTAAGAGATTATCATTAGAAAATGACATTAATGAAGTAAACTTATTCCAGTGGAAGATGATGGAAAAAATTAACAAGCATGGCCTTAACAACCTTATTTTAAAAACTAACTGGGAGTCCAAAAGAAAATTTGAAGGACAAGTAGAATATGTTGGTCAAGTGAAAATTGCATCTCAAAAAATGTCCTCTTTCCAAAAACACACATCTCTTACTCCACATCAGAGGATTCATTTTACTGAGAAACCCTATGGATGTAAAGAATGTGGGAAGGCTTTCAAAGTACGCCAACAACTTACCTTTCATCACAGAATTCATACTGGTGAAAAACCCTATGAATGTAAGGAATGTGGGATGGCCTTTAGACAGACTGCCCATCTTACTCGACATCAGAGACTTCATTCTGTTGAAAAACTCTATGAATGTAAGGAATGTGGAGAATCCTTCCTATGTGGCCCAGACCTTAGAGTTCATCAGAAAATTCATATTGGTGAGAAGCCCTATGAGTGTAAGGAATGTGGGAAGGCCTTCAGAGTCCGTGGACAACTTACTCTCCATCAGAGGATTCATACTGGTGAAAAACCCTACTTGTGTACAGAATGTGGAAAGGCCTTTAGACAGTATGCACACCTTACTCGACATCAGAAGCTTAATGTTGCTGACAAACTCTATGAATGTAAAGAATGTGGGAAGGCCTTTTTGTGTGGCTCTGGCCTTAGAGTACATCACAAACTTCATACTGGTGAGAAACCTTATGAATGTAAGGAATGTGGGAAAGCCTTCAGAGTGCGACAACAACTAACACTCCACCAGAGAATTCATACTGGTGAGAAACCCTATGAATGTAAGGAATGTGGAAAGACCTTTAGTCGTGGTTATCATCTTATTCTTCATCACAGAATTCATACTGGTGAGAAACCTTATGAATGTAAAGAATGTTGGAAGGCATTTAGTCGTTATTCACAACTTATTTCACATCAGAGTATTCACATTGGTGTTAAACCCTATGACTGTAAGGAATGTGGGAAAGCCTTTAGACTACTCTCACAACTTACACAACATCAGAGTATTCATATCGGTGAGAAACCCTATACATGTAAGGAATGTGGGAAGTCCTTTAGATTGCGCCAAAAGCTTACTTTACACCAGAGCATTCATACTGGTGAAAAACCCTTTGAATGTAAGGAATGTAGGAAGGCCTTTAGACTAAATTCATCCCTTATTCAGCATCTGAGAATTCATTCTGGTGAGAAACCCTATGAGTGCAAGGAATGTAAAAAGTCCTTTAGACAACATTCACACCTTACCCATCATCTGAAAATTCATAATGTGAAACTATAAAAAAGTCTTTTCAGTCCTGTGTTGTAGAACACTCTATGAATGTACAATAGTAATTAATGCTTCCTACATGCAACTGACTTGGTATAAGAGGTTTTATATAATTAGAAGAATGTGGCAATTTATTGTCTTCTACCATCACTCAAACCTGATAAATTTCACATTCATTCAGAAAACTATTCTTATTAATATAATAAATGTGGGAAAGACACTTATCTCTATCCCATCACTTTTCTACTTGTGTTATATTGAACAAGGTGCTTAATTGCTCTGTGTTATAATTTATTCATTTGTAAAATTATAATACTGTGCCAGAGTAAAATTGCTGCAAATTCAATAATATTTATCCCATGAAGAGATGGAATTTACATTTTTTCCTCTTTAATCTGGGCAGACTTTGACCAGTAGGATATAGTAAAAGTACTGCTGTGCCATTTGTGGAACCAGAGTTTACTGGTACATTTTACTTTTCTTGGAATACTCTTTCAAGTTCATATCCTGAACTCTTATGTTAAAAAAATCTGGCTACTCTGCTGAAGAGACCACATAGAGAGGTTCTGAGAATACATAGAGAGGCAGAGGTACCCAGTCTTCTAGACATGTCCACCAAGACACCAGACAGTTGAGCAAAATAGTTTTGGATCCTCCAGATCAGCCACAAGCAGAATGCCATTGAATGACCTCAGTTAATGCTATATAAAACAGACGGATTGTCCAACTGAGCCCCTGCCCAAATTCCTGTCCCACAAAATCATGAGAAACAATATAATGGGGGTTGTTTTAAACCTAAATGATCAAAATTCACTCAAGATACTATAAAAAAACTGAACAGGTCTATAAACAGAGGAAAAAATTTAAATGTAGTTGTGATCTTGGTTGTTTGAAAGCCAGAATCAATAGTTTTGTGGGCAGTAAAATGTTTTAAAGAAGGATAATCACTAACAAAATTTTGCCAGATCATTCTATAATGCAGTATCTGAATCAATGAGGATAACCCCTAAAAAAAAAAAATCTGACCAATGTCAATGAAAATAAATGTAAGCATTCCAAAGTACGTTTAGCAAATTAAACTCAGTAGTCTATTAAAATAATTATAAAACATAAAATGATCTACCAGGAATATCCAGAGGCCCAGTCTGTTGTGAATTGATTAGGTATCCAGATTTTAGGTTTTCTAACAAACAGTGTAACAATATTTGAAAAGTATGAAATATCTGAACAAAAACAATATTTGAAATATATGAAAAGACCCTAATATCATATAGATTCTCTTTTTATTGTCTTATCTTCATCAGCATTAAAAAAGGAATGAACAATAGATATAAAAAGTCATTCAATCTTTAAAAACTTTCCATAATTAAAACTGAGTGTTGCCACACACTTCATTTTGAACCAAACCTCTGTAATGTTCCTGTAGTCAAACATACATTAAAACTTGTACCTACCAGTCCATTTTGCTCAGAATGGGCAGATTGGGCAGATGTCAATGAATATATCATTCACTGTCTAGAATAATACATGTTTTCCACTCAGGATTTCAAAAAATGTTTAAATTTGTAAACAGTATATACAATGTTTACACAAAAACATAATGCCTAAAAGAGTATTATAAAGGCTATAATAAAATTAACTTTTACAAATAGGTCATTGTGTTTCTCCTCCATGGTTCCATTTTTAGGTTAGAGGTCTTCTGAAAACAGTACAGTAACTCAAAATTTCTGAAAGTACGTTCCACAAAACAATAGTATTTAATGGTACTTAAATGGTTTTGTGGTCAAATAAGCATGGAATCTCTGTATACTATATTTCTTGGGGGAAAATTCATATTAAGTGTTTATCAAAAGACTATCAACAATGTTTCATTTTATCTAACACAATGTATCTCAGACTTCAGTATAGAACTCCTATTCCCAATACCTATTGCAGATGTGATTCTACTTTGGTAGATGTTATTGTAACCAAAAATGGTGGCTTCAAGGATGGAGATGTCAGCTTTATGACAGGTGTATGGTTATTTTTATAGTGGGGAAAGCAAATCAACATGCTATCCAATTAGCTAATTCTTTGAAAAAGTTTTTTTTAATCATGCTTTTCAATAGAATAAAAAACCTCTAGCCCTGTAATTTAGATAAGTACATCATAAGTATTTAGGTCCTTTATTGGAAATTTTTAGTTACATACAATTTCTCACTGAAAAATATCTTACTGAATATTTGTGTTTGTTGCTATGCGTAAACAAGGGTTCTCCATCAAAAAGTGGGATTGCTCAGTAACAGGTTATATTTAACTTGCAACCTCATTAAGTATTCCTGCAGAAGTGGTGAATATCGCCATGGTGCTAATTTACAACCCCTTAAACATGCTGAAATTATTTCCGTATAACTTCACTTCCTTCATGTGCCTTAATATGTTCCTGGTTAATAGTGAGTTGAGCATCTTTTTACATCTCTTTATTGGTAAACACTGTAATATGCTATTACTTGTTTTTTGCCCATTTTTAAAAAAGAACATTCATATAAGAATTGTGGAATTCTTAAAAATAACTTTTCATTAGTAATCCTTTACCTAGTATTATAAATGATAAACCCACCTTATCCTAGATCTGGCTTATATCTGTATTAATGGTGATACTGTCATTAAAATTTAAAATATGGGTACAATCATAGTGTTCATTGTTACCCAATAATATTTTAAATTTATTTTTTACTAGATAATTTTCTAGGCAATCAGTTATGTCAACTGCAAATAGATATAATTTTCTTTTATGAATATTTACAGTTATTATTAATAATCTTATTGTATATAGAGAAAATTTCCACAACAAGATTTAGAGTTAGTGATAATAACAGGCATCTAATTGTTTTCCCCAATTTAATGGAAATCACTTAGTGTAATGTTTGCTCTAGAGTTGAGGTAAGTAGACTTTAGGTGACTCAGTTGTTTCCTTTGTCCTTTTTTTAAAAAAAATCAGAAATGCCTGCTGAATATTATCAGATACCATCTGGCACATTGATATAATGTTTTTCTTGAATTTGTTCATGTGGTAAATTGTACATTGGTCATTGAGGAAGTATGTTATTGGTGCAAGAATGAACAGTTAGACTTATGAAACAAAATAAAAAGCCCTGCAATAGACCTATATGTATGTGGTCATTAGACTCATGACAAAGGTTCTTCTTCAGTGTTGTTGGGAAATGGCGGTCTTTTCAGTAATTAGCGCTGAGTCAGTTGCATGTCCATATTGACAAATGAATCTTGACTCTTATTTCACATTACACTCAAATTCCAGATACGTTAGTAATCAAAGTATAAAAGATATAGGCTATCTTTTATTAGAAGAAGACAGACTATCTTTCTAACCTGAAAGGATCAACAGCTTCTTAAACAGAGCACTAAAAGCACCAACCATAAGGGGGGAAAATGGTGTTTTACTATATTAAATTAAAAAATATATTTTCATCAAAAGACCCCTTTAAGCCCTGACTGGTGTGATGAAGTGGGTTGAGCATCATCCCACAAACTGGAAGGTCACCAGTTCAATTCAGGTTCCAGGTTGTGGGTGTGTGAGAGGCAACTGATAGATGTTTCTCTCATGCATCAATGTTTCTCTCCCTCTCTCTCCCTTCTGTTAAACACAAATAAAATATTTTTTAAATGCCATTTAAAAGGTGAAAAGCTAAGCCACAGAGTAGGAAAATATATCCATGATATATATGTATATATTTGACCAAGGACTTAATGCAATACCTACAGATCAATAAATGACAACTACATAGGAAATTCAGAAAAACCTCAAATAACTATTTTTTAAAAAGGATATTCAGATGGCCAAAAGAGATGTCAAAAGGTGCACAAGTTCATTAATTATCAATAAAATAGACACCACTATATACCCATCAGAATAGCTAATAAAAAAATGTGTACAAAGGACTTGTGCATAATGCATACCTTCAGTGTGCCACAGAATACTCTAGCCTTCAACAACATGCCAGTGAATATTAAAACCCCAATCTCCAGGAACATCTGGAGAGCAAACAACCAATCAGTACCTAACTAAGAAAACATCAGATACCGATAAAGGCTAAGATGGTGGGAAGGAAAATTACTGGAGGGGAACAATTCAGTCAGTCATTTCATCCATAATGGGGACAATACAGGTTTTACACAATAATAGCCAGGCTAACACTGAAAAAAAAAAAAAAAGCCACAAAGGAATACTAGACCTACCAGGCATTTGAAAATACTAACAGGTCCTGATAATCAAAACAATGTGGCACTCATGCATGCAAAGACCAGTGGAATACAGCAGAAAGTCTATAAATAGACCCAAATATTCAGGGAATTTTAGTACTAAGGATAGGGGGAGTGACACCTTTCTGAGTATATATTTTTTGTATAATTTTCACTATGGGGTTCATATTTTAAAAATAACAAAGAGTTCTGGCCAAGATGGAGGCATAGGTAGAAGCCCTTTGCTTTCTCACACAACCAAAAGGAGAAAAACAACCAATCTAAAATCTACAACCACTTCCAGCCAAGATGTAGGTAGACACACTGTGCCTCCATGCCCAACCAAAAGAAGGACAACAACAAATTTTAAAACAAAAAACAACCAGAACTGACAAAAAATTGAACTGTATGGAAGTCTGACAGCAAAGGACTTGAAGAAGAAACATTCATCCAGACCAGTAGGAGGGGCAGAGACAGGCAGCCAGGTTGGAGACGGTCAGGGCAGACAAGGCAGTTGCTGGGGGACTGACGAGGTGGTGGATTGTGGACTGGGTGGTCCCACATTTACATGCAGATGGGAGGAACAACTGGAGTGTGAGACAGACTGCACAACCCAGAGTTCAGCACAGGGAAATAAAGCTTCAAACTATTGACTGAAACACCTGTGTAGTTGCGGCAGCAGGAGAAAATCAGCCTCATGAGAGAGTTCATTGGAGAGACCAACAGAGTCCTAGAATGTACACAAGCCCACCCACATAGGAATCAGCCCCAGAAGGCCCCAATTTGGGTACCCAAATTGTGGGTTGTGGGGAAAGTGACCAAAAACCAGCAGAGAGAGGAGCAAGTGACATTTTTCCCTCTCGGACCCCTCCCCCACATACTGCGCCACAACCAGCGACGTGGGTTACCCTGCCCTGCTGAACACCTAAGGCTCTGCCCCTTACTACATAACAGGCTTTCCAAGACCAAAAAAATGGCCTAAATGAAAGAACAGATCAAAGCTCCAGAAAAAATACAACTAAATGATGAAGAGACAGCCAACCTATCAGATACACAGTTTAAAATACTGGTAATCGGGGTGCTCGCAGAATTGGTTGAATTGGTTGCAAATTAGATGAAAAATGAAGGCTATGCTAGGTGAAATGAAGGAAAATGTACAGGGAACCAATAGTGATGGGAAGGAAACTGGGGCTCAAATCTACTGTGTGGACCAGAAGGAAGCAAGAAACATTCAACCAGAATAGAGTGAAGAAACAAGAATTCAAAAAAAAAAAAAAAAATGAGAGGTTTATGAACCTCCAGGACATCTTTCAGTGTTCCAACATCTGAATCATATGGGTGTCAGAAGGAGAAGAGGAAGACCAAGAAATTGAAAATATATTTAAACAAATAATGTAGGAGAACTTCCCCAATCTGGGAAAGGAAATAGAATTCCAGGAAGCTCAGGGAGTCCCAAAGAAGTTGGGCTCAAGAAGGAACACACCAAGGCACATCATAATTACATTACCCAAGATTAAAGATAAGGAGAGAATCTTAAAAGCAGCAAGTGAAAAGGAGACAGTCACCTACAAAGGAGTTCCCATAAGACTGTGAGCTGATTTCTGAAAAGAAACCTTGCAGGTAAGAAGGGGCTGGAAAGAAATATTTGAAGTCATGAAAGGCAAGGACCTACATCCAAGATTACTCTATCCAGCAAAGCTATCAATCATTTAGAATGGAAGGGCAGATAAAGTGCTTCCCAGATAAGGTCAAGTTAAAGGAGTTCATCATCACCAAGCCCTTGTTATATGAAATGTTAAATGGACTTACCTAGGAAGATCAAAAATATGAACTAAAAAATGACAGCAAGCTCACAACTATCAACAACTGAAACAAAAAACAAAAACAAACTAAGCAAATTACTAGAACAGGAACAGAATCACAGAAATGGAGATCACATGGAGGGTTATCGGGGGAGTGGGAGTGGGATAGAGGGGGGAAAGGTACTGAAAATAAGCATAAATGGTAGGTGCAAAATAGACAGGGGGAGGTTAAGAATAGTATAGGAAATGGAGAAGCCAAAGAACTTATATATATATATATATATATATATATATATATATATATATATATATATATGACTCACGGACATGAACTAAAGGGGGGGAATGTGGGTGGGAGGGGGTGTGCAGTGTGGAGGGGAATAAAGGGGTAAATTGGACAACTGTAATAGCATAATCAATAAAATACATTTTAAAAGAATGAAGATATTTCAAGAACAAATCTACATTTGAAAACTAGGTCCTTGGATTTTATAATAAAAGATTTAAAATATAAGTTTTTTATTTTCTAATACCCAGATCATCTCTTGTGTAATTTGACTTATGAAAAACAGGAAGAAAAGAATATGAAATGACCTCAACAGCATAATGATTATTTAAACCAAAACATTTTCCTTGAGTTGGTAAATATAGTATATTCCTTTTCTATGTTAATATAGTATGTTCCTTTTCTACTCAAGATGAACCTATAATAATAAAATATGGTAAAAACATAGAATAGAGTAGAATAGAATAGATAAAATAAAGCAGAAATGTCAGAAAATCAAACTGCATGGAAGTCTGACAACCATGGAATTAAAGAAACAGTCAGACAGATCAATCAGACCAGTAAGGCAGCAGACCTTGCAGGCTGACTCAGAAAAACCACGGGAGGTGGTGGACCCATCGGGCAGGGTGAACCAAGCAGGTGGGGCTGGCTGTGCAGGAGGGACTGACTTAAAGGGAACCAGACTCAGAGGTGGCTGTAGACTACGGTGGTTATGTGGTAGGAGTAACTCCTAGTCTCACATAAGAGTTCATTGAAAAGTGCCCTAGAGACAAGCAGGTGAACTGCAGTGTTCCCTCTCTGGACCCTCTCCCACAGGCAGTGCAGCAGTGCAGCAAGGAGGTTTGCCCTGCCTGGGTGAATAGGGCCCCGCCCCCTTACAGCTTATCAGGGGCCCCCGAGCAAAGAAATGGGGCCAAAATGAAAGAACAGAGCAAAACCTCAGAAAGAGAGCTAAGGAAGGAGGATATAGCCAACCTGTCTGATGGAGAATTTAAAGCCCTGGTAATCAAAATGCTCACAGAATGATTAAGCTTGGCCAAAAAATGAAAGAACAAATGAAAGATACCCAAAATGAAATAAAGGAAAATATTCAGGGAACCAAGGAAACCAGGACTCAAATCAACAATTTGGAATAGAAGGAAGAAATAAACATCCACCTGGAACACAATGAAGAAACAAGAACCCCAAAAATGAAGAGAGGCTGAGGATTCTCTGGGACAACCTGAAACGTTCCAATATCTGAATTATAGGGGTGCCAGAAGGAGGAGAACAACAGCAAGAACTCGAAAACTTATTTGAACAAATAATGAAGGGAAACTTCCCCAATCTGGCAAAGGAAATGGACTCTCAGGAAGGCCAGGAAGGCCAGAGAGTCCCAAAGAAGTGGGACCCAAGGAGGAACACACCAAGGCACATCATCATTAAGTTACCCAAGATTAAGGACAAAGAGATAATCTTAAAAGCAGCAAGAGGAAAGGGAAGAGTTACCTACAAAGGAGTGCCTATAAGGTTATCAGTTGATTTCTCAAAAGAAACCTTGCAGGCAAGAAGGGGCTGGAAAGAAGTATGTGAAGTCACGAAGGGCAAGGACCTACATCCAAGATTATCTAGCAAAGCTGTCGTTTAGAATGGAAGGGCAGATAAAGTGCTTCCCAGGTAAGGTCAAGTTAAAAGAGTTCATCATCACCAAGCCATTATTATATGAAATGTTAAAGGGACTTATCTAAGAAAAGGAAAATCAAAAATATGAACAGTAGCCTGGCTGGTGTAGCTCAGTGGATTGAGCACAGGCTGCGAACCAAAGGGTCACTGGTTCGATTCCCAGTCAGGGCACATGCCTGGGTTGCAGGCTGAGTCCTTAGTGGGGGCCACCTGAGAGGCAACCACACATTGATGTTTCTCTCCCTCTCTTTCTTCCTCCCTTCCCCTCTCTCTAAAATAAATAAATAAAGTCTTTAAAAATATATGAACAGTAAAATGACAAAAAACTCAAAACTATCAACAAATGAACCTAAAAAATAAAAAAGAAAAACAAAAATAAGCAAACAATAGAACAGGAACAGAATCAGAGAAATGGAGATCACATGGAGGGTTTTCAGTGGGAAGGGGGAGTGGAGGAATGGGGGGAAAGGTACAGGGAAGAAGAAGCATAATTGGTATAGGAAACAGAACTCAAAGAACTTATGTACAATCCATGGACATGAACTAAGGGGAGGGATTCTGGAGGGTTGACAGGTGCAAGGTGGAGGAGGGATAAAAGGGGGGAATAGGTAAAACTAATGGCATAATCAAAATATAATTTAAAAAATACTAGATATAGGAAACTGGAAAAAAAATAACGAAGGCAGAGGGCCTTAATTGATATGTAAGCATAAGCAGACATTTTCCCCACAGTCAAAGGGAAAAATAACCCAAGTACCTACTGGATAACTGTTCTGATTTTCTAAGAAGATGGTGGCATGGTAGGTGGGAGCTGAATTCACTTGCTTGTGCACCCAACTGGGACACATAGCTGATCTCCTGAAGAACAGAGTGAACAGCCAACAGAATTCCAGCTGATATGAAGTTTAGAAGCCAAAGGTTACAGAGTATGTTTTGAAATGAATGGTAAGGAGATTTTGTAGGCCTACAGGAAGGTCCCTGGGCTCTGTGCTGGAGACTGCAGCTGCCGTGGAAGTTTTGGAGGACAGCCAGGTCCATGATTGTAACCTGGCAGCTCCCTCTCCTTCCAGAGTGAGGAATCTCCAGACCTGTGCCAGGAGAGACCTGAATGCTTAAAGTCTCTGGTGGAATAAAGACGCAGCAGGAGACACACAACCAGCAGCATACCCTGGCTGGGCCTGTGGTTGCCAGCTGGGGCAGTACCAGAGAAATTGGGGAGCTGGGTGACACTGGGAGATGGGAGAAGAGGCAGGCCATGACTGGCCATGACCCAGATAGTCTCTGGATTGTCAGAGAGTGGTGCTGTGTGAAAAGCTAGGCACTTGTTAGGAGCAGCTGGCCACAAACAAGGAGAATTCACTTAAAAAACAAACAAACAAAAAAAAACTCTCAGCTGCTGTGAAAAGAACTCTTGTGCTCAGTGCCTAGGCCACTGAAGAGGGAGGAGGGAAGAGGGTGCATGTGAATTGCTCCCACTCAGTGCACCTCACAGATTGATCAAAGGTAGGCAGTAGGGACTAAAAGAGGTAGTAATGCCCAGAGAGACTTGATTTAATAGGGAATCTAAACTGCCAAGAAGGAACTTTGCATATGCAAAGAGCTCAGGCCAACAAAGAGGGAGGATGAGGGATGTGATTTGGTCCCACTCAGTGTCCCTCACAAACTAATCAAAGGTTTGCACAACGAGGTGGACTATAGGTGCTGACCTGGCGCATATGTACAGTAGACTGTGTAGATTGCACAGCACTCTGAATGTATGGAAATGGGGCTCCTGTGAATATTGTAGCCTAGACCGAGCCCCCTTCCTTACCATACCACAGGAAAGGAAAAAGAAACGGAGCCCAGCCCACCTCCATCTGCAGCATCCAGGAAGACCACCAACACCCACTTGGTGGTTTAAAGACAGGACAAGTCTTGTTTTTAGTCTTTTTTTTTTTTTTTGCAGGTGTAAGACAATAAGACCTGGAGCTGTGAAAAGACCAAAGCAGATCCAGAATGAAGTCAAAAGGCTAGCATCAACAGCTGAGACAAATTTCACTTTACTATCCTTCATAACTTGTATTTTTTTTTGTTATTTTTATTTTCTTATTTCAATTTTTTTGTTTGTTTTGTTCTGTTTTATTTTTTATTTCATTTTTTATTGCTTTTTCTTTATTCTATCCTTCATATTGCATTTTAATTTTTCTTCTTTTACTTAATTCATATTCCAATAACACACTACTCTTCCTCTTTTCCTTTTCAATCTTTTAATTCATATTATATATTTCTTATATTATTGTTATTTCAGATCCAACATAGCACCCTTCCCTGGTGTTAATCTGTTTCTCTGTCTTCCTGAGCTTTATCACTGTTGTGGCTAATTTTATTCCCTCACACACTATGCTAAATTTCTATCTATAATTCTCACTATATTTCACTATCTAACCTCACATAAACACTCTGCTTTCTAAAGTCAGTTCCCATTTTTTCCCTTCTAACAAGAGTCATCTCTTTTTAACCTTTTATAAAAAGTGGCTAGTTGGGTGAAATATCACAGTTATTGCTGCAAAGGATCTCCTATCTGTTCTCATTGTTAGTACTTTAAATCCCATAGAATACTCTCCACTATCTTACTTAATTATGCTTTTGTCCTGCCCCTGATCACATACAAGACAAGGTGGGAGTTGTGAATACCAGTAAACCAGTTAGAGGGGAGAACCCACTAAAAAAAGAGCCACTAACAGGTGAAGCCCAAATACAACAAGAGAGCCCACACAAATGGGAGAAAGGGCAACCCTAGAGCATCCAGACCAGGAGAACCAATAGACCGCACCACTGAGTTCTGCAGGCCTCTTACCACAGAGGTTCACCCTACAAAGATAGCTGGCAAAGCAGAGTATTGGGAATCACGGAAGCAAACAAAAAGAGTCACCTAAAATGGAGAGACAAAGAAAAAACCTGCAACCAAAAGGAATGGAAGACTCCCCACTAAGAGAGCTAAGTGAAATGGAGACAAGCAAACTATCAGATATAGAATTCAAAATAATGTTTATAAGGGTGCTCAAGGAACTCACTGACAAGTACAAGGAACTGAGTGAGAACTACAGCAGTATGAAAAAGAAAACAAAAACTATAAATGAACCAGGAAGAAATGAAGAATACAATTTCTGAAGTGAAGAACACACTAGAAGGAAATACAATCAGACTGGACAAAGCAGAGGACCACATTAGTGAGCTGGAAGACAGCGTAGAAAAAAACACCCAGGTAGAGCACCAGCATGGAAAAAGACTAAAATAATATGAAGATAGCTTAAGGGAACTGCAAGACAACACGAAACGCAACAGCATTCAAATCATAAGAATACCAGAAGGAGAAATGAAGGAGTAAGGGATAGGAACACTTTGGAAAAAAATGAGAAAAAACTTCCTGAACCTGTAGAGGGAAAAAAACCATACTAGTTCAGGAAGCACAGAGAATCCCAATCAAGATGAACCCAAAGAGGCCTACTCCAAGACATATCATAATTATAATGCCAAGTTTAAAAGAACATTAAAAGCAACGGAGGAGAAGCAAGAAATAACATACAAGGGAGCTCTGATAAGGGTAGGAGCTGATTTCTCAACAGAAACACTACAAGCTGGAAGGGAATTGCATGAAATATTCCAAGTAATGAAAAGCAAAGGCCTGCAATCAAGGCTACCCAGCGAGGCTCTCAATTAAAATGGAAAGTGAAATGAGTTTCTCCAACAAAAGAAGGCTGAAAGAATACATCTTCACCAAACCACCACTGAAAGATAGGCTAAAGGGACTGCTTTAAGAAGAGAAATAAAAAGAGCTAGAGAGAGGGGAACAAAGGTACAAAGGAGGAAAAATGAATAAGTACCTATCAATAATCACCTTAAATATCAATAGATTAAATGCTCCAATCAAAAGATATAGGGAAGCTGAATGGATAAGAAATCATGACCCACACATATGTTGCCTACAAGAGACCCACCTGAGAAAAAATAAGACCTACATAGACTGAAACTGAAGGGTTGGAAAAATATATTCCAAGCAAATAGACAGGAAGAAAAAGCTCAGGTAGCAATACTTATATCAGACAAAATAGACTTCAAAACAAAGGCCATGAAAAGAGACATGGAAAGACATTTCATAATACTCAAGGGAAGAATCCATCAAGAAGGCATAAACATTGTAAACATATAAGCACCCAACACAGGAGCACCAAGATATATAAGGAAAACCTTGGAGGACTTCCACAAAGATATAGACAGCAACACCCTTACAGTAGGAGATTTTAACACCTCACTGTCAACAATGGATAGATCTTCTAAACAACATATCAATAAGGATATTGTGGCATTGAACAATGCCCTAGATCAAATGGACTTAACTAATAATTATAGAACTTTCCATCCCAAAGAAGCAAAATACACATTCTTTTCAAATGCACTTAGAACAATTTCAAAGATAGACTATATGATAGGGCAGAAAATAGCCTTCACAAATTCAAGAAAATTGAAATCATATTAAGCATTTATTCTCAGACCACAAGGGCCTGAAACTAGAAACCAAACTCAAGGAAAAAACTGAAAACATGCAAATTTATGGAGATTGAATAGCATGCTATTAAATCATGATTGGGTTAATAATGAGATCAAGTAAGAAATAAAAATATTTCTGGAAGCTAATGAAAATGAACACAAGAGCCAAAAACTAATGGGACACAGAAAAGAGAGTCCTGACAGGAAAGTTCATAATGATACAGGCCTACTTAAAAAAGAGAAACTTTTGAAATAACCTAACCCCACACCTACAAAAACTAGAGGAACAACAACAAACAAAGCCCAGAGCAAGTAGAGTGGAGGAAATAACCAAAATCAGAGCAGAATTAAACAACATTGAGACAAAAACAACAATTCAAAGGATCAATAAATCCAGGAGCTGCTGCTATGAAAAGATAAAATCAACAAGCCTTTAACTAGACTCATAAAGATGAAAGAGGACCCAAGTACATAAAATCAGAAACGAAAGAGGAGAGATTACAGCTGATACCCAGAAATACAAAGGATTGTAAGAAATTACTACAAAGAACCATATGCCAAGAAATTTGAAAACCTGGATGAAATGGAACAATTCCTAGAAAAATATAATATTCAAAACTGAATGAAGAAGAGGCAGAAAGCCTGTGTGGACTGATAACAGCTAGAGAAATCAAAGGAGTAATAATAAAAAAAACACCCAGGCACAGAAAAGCGCTGACTAGGTGGTTTCACTGGAGAATTTTACAAAACATTAAGGAAGAGCTAACCCATATCTTTTTCAGACTATTGCAGAAAGTCCAAGAATGAGGAAGATTCCCTATCTCTTTATGAAGCCAGCATCATCCTAATTCCAAAACCAGATAAAGACACAACAAAGAAAAAGAACTGAAGACCAATATCACTGATGAACATAGATACTAAAATCCTCAACAAAATATTGGCAACCCACATCCAGCAACACATTAAAAATATCACACACCGTGATCAAGTGGGATTCATCCCAATGAGGCAAAGGTGGTACAATATTCACAAATCAATAAATGTAATATATCACATAAACAAAAGGAAAGACGAATATAACATGATCATATCAATAGTTGTGGAAAAAGCATTTGATAAGGTACTGCACCCATTTATGATAAAAACATTCAGCAAAGTTGGAATAGAGGGAGCATATCTCAAAACAATAAAGGACAAAAACAATACCTCAAAACAATAAAACAGAAACCTACAACCAACATCATGCTCAATGGGCAAAAACCTAAAGCTTTCCCACAAATATCAGGAACAAGACAAGGATATCCACTTTCACCACTCCTATCCAACATAGTATTGGAAGTTCTAGCTAGAACAGTCAGACAGGAAAAAGGAATAAAAGCCATCCACATTAGAAAGGAGGAAGTAAAACTGTCACTGTTTGCAGGGGATATGATAGTGTACCCTATAGACTCCACCACAAAACTACTCCACATAATAAGTGAATTTGCAAAGCAGTGGGATACAAAGCCAACATTCAGATATCAAAGGAATTTTTGTACACCAACAGTGAAATATCAGAAATAGAAATCAAGTACAACATCCTGTTTGCTATAGCACCAAGAAGAATTAAGTACCTAGGAATAAACCTTACCAAGAAGGTACAAGACCTGTACTCAGAAAACTACACAACACTGAAGGAAGAAATCAAAGAAGACACAAATAAATTGAAGCATATACTGTATTTATGAATTGGAAGAATGAACATCATCAAAATGCCCATACTACCAAAGCACTGTATAGATTCAATGCATTCCCTGTTAAAATACCATTGACATGTTTCACAGATATAGAACAAACATTTTTAAAATGTATATGGAACCATAAATGAACCTGAATGGTCACAGGAATTTTGAGAGAACAAAGTAGTAGGGATCACAATACCTGACATCAAATTATATTACAAGGCCAT
>PVKU01005057.1:22485-62289 GCA_004027475.1 Anoura caudifer
AAAGAAAGAAAGAAAGAAAGAAAGAAAGAAAGAAAGAAAGAAAGAAAGAAAGAAAGAAAGAAAGAAAGAAAGAAAGAAAGAAACCTGACCACCAGCTTACACCAGACACAAAATAAACTCAAATGGGTAAAAGACTTAAAGATAAGTTGTGACACCAGAAAAATAATAGAGGAGAGCATAGGCAGGAAAATCTCAGATACTCCACATAGCAATATTTTCACTGATATGTATCCAGAGCAAGGAACATAAAGGAAAGAATAAACAAAGATTGGGACCTCATCAAAATAGAAAGCTTCTGCACTCTAAAGAAAACATCAGCAAGAAAAGAAAAAGAAAAAAGAAATCATCAGCAAAATGAGAAGGGAACCAATCATATGGGAAAATATATTTGCAAATGATACTTTGGAGAATCATTTGATCTCCAAAATTTGTAAAGAACTACATGTGTCCACTCCAGGAAGACAAACAAGACAATTGAAAAATGGGCAAAGGACCTGAACAAACACTTCTCCAAGGATATACAGAGGACTCGGAGACATATGACAGGCTACTCAGCATCAATAGCCATCAGAGAGATGCAAATTAAAACCATACTTAGATACCACTTCACACTGGACAGAATGGCCATCATAAACAAATCAACAAAGAACAAATGCTGGTGAGGTTGTGGAAAAAGGAACCCTAGTACATTGTTGGTGGGAGTGCAGACTGGTGAAGCCACTTTGGAAGACACATGTAATTTTCTCAGAAATCTAAAACTGGAACTGCCTTTTTATCTGGCAATTCCACTGATGGGATTATACCCTAAGAATTCTGAAACACCAGTTCAGAAGAACCTATGCACCCCAGTGTTCATAGCAGTACAATTTACATTAGCCAAGTGCTGGAAACAGCCTAAATGCCCATCAGTAAATCAGTGGATCAAAATACTGTGGTACATTTACACAATGGAATACTACATAGTGGGAAAAGAAGGGAGCTCCTACCCTTTGTGACAGCATGGATGGAGCTGGGGATTATTATGCTAAGTGTAATAAGCCAGGAGGTGAAAGACAGATGCCATAGGGTCTCAAATATAAGTGGAACATAGTCAACAAAACAAACAAGCTAACCAGAGATAGGGAAATAAAGAACAAACTGATAATGACTAGAGTGGCAGGTGGAGGGGCATAATGGATAAAGGGAAGGAAGGAGCAAATCATGGAACATTAATGGAGGACTCTTGGGCATGGACAGTGGGGTGGGCATTGACTGTGGGAGCAGAGGGGATGGGTGGGGCATGGAGTGCAATGGGGAAAAAGGTGGGATCACTGTAATTGAACAACAATAATATAATAATTAATTTTAAAAAACTGCACATAGCTGCAGAAAAACAGGCACAATTATTGGGTTTGCACAGGGGTCCTCAGCCCCCCAGGATTGAGCCACTCCAGCTTTCAGTGACGCTTCACCTGTTTTTCCTGCTGCTCCCCATCACTTGATTACCACCTGGGCTCTGCCTTTTGTTAGATCAGTGCTGGTATTAGATTCTCATTGAAGCCTGAACCCTATTGTGAACTGTGCATGTGAAGGATCTAGATTGCACATTTCTTGTGAGTATCTAATGTGTGATGGTCTGAAGTGGAGCTAAGGTCATGATGCTAGTGCCGGTTCAGCTGCAAATACAGAGTATCATCAGCAGAGTGGTTTGACTGCACAAGGAACATAATAAATCAGTTGCTTGCTGACTCATATCAAAACCCTATCAGTGACTGAGTGGCAATTAAGCTACATCTGTTGGTAGGCTTTATAGTGGCAAGTGAATTGATGTACTTCAATTGGACAGCTATCTAGTGGCTTTAAGTCAGAAACCAACACTTCTTTTAGTCCATATATGGCCTGCCCATTATTTTATTTACCACTTCTGTCCACACCTCCTTCCCACACTATGCACTTGTCTCTCTCACAGTTTTGGTAAGCTCACATGCTAACCCAAATGCCAAGAGACAAACATCATTGGAAAGCTTCTTTGAAAAAAGGGGAAAGACCCAATGATGAGAGAGCAGAAGACTCTAAGACTGCCAACAAAAAGAAAGTGCTTTTAAAAGAAAATACCAAAAGTCCTGCTTAAAATACATGTTTATTGCAATAGGTGATTCACATTCTCCAAGCCCACTTTGTATAATATGTGGTGACTGGCTATCCAACAAAGCCATGAAACCTTCAAAACTGCTTTGCCACATGGGAACCAAACACCCTGCATTAAAAGACAGGCCTTTGGAATGTTTCAAAAGAAAGTATGAACACAAAGAACAGAAGCAATTATTGAAGGCCACTACTTCATCAAATGTGTCTGCACTGAGAGCATCATGCTTAGTGGCTAACCACATTGCTAATGCTAAGAAGCCATTTACTGTTGGTGAAGAGTTGATATTCCCTGCTGCAGAGGGCATTTGTTGTGAACTTTTAAGAGAAGCTGCTGTTGAAAAGGTGGCATGTGTCCCTCTTTGGGCTAGCACCATAAGTAGACGAATTGATGAAATAGCGGAGCATATTGAGGCACAATAGTTAGACAGGGTTAATGACTCACCATGGCACAAAATCCAGGTTGATGAGTCTACCTATGTTGACAACAAGGCAACAATGCTTGTTTTTCTGCAATATATCTTTCAGGAGGATGTTCATGAGGATATGTTATGTGCACTTTTATTGCCAACCAATACCACAGCTGCAGAACTATTCAAGAACTATTCTTTGAATGATTACATATCAGGAAAACTTAATTGGTCATTTTGTGTTGGTATATACATAGATGGAGTGGCTGTCATAACTGGACGTCTTTCTGGTTTCACTACTTGGGTCAAAGAGGTCACTTCTGAATGTGAGTCTATGCACTACGTCATCCAAAGAGAAATGCTGACTAGCCAAAAAACATCACCTGAAGTTAATGTTTTGCAGGACATGATTAAAATTATCAACCACATTAAAGTACATGGCATTAACTCATGTCTGTTTGCACAGCTCTGTGAGGAGATGGACACAGAGCACACACACCTTCTCTTATACACAGAAGTGAGATTGCTTTCTAAAGGTAGATCACTGGCCAGAGTTTTGGAGTTATGAGAGCCACTCCAGAGATTCCTTTTAGAAAAACAGTCAACACTGGCAGCACATTTCAGTGACACAGAATGTGTTGCAAAACTTGCTTACTTTAAAAAATATATGTTTTGTTGATTATGCTATTACAGTTGTTCCATTTTTGTCCCCTTCATTCTCTTTTGCCCTGCATTCCCCCTCCCACCAGCAACACCCCCTTAGATCATGTCCATGGGTTGTATATATGAGTTCTTTGGCTTCTTCATTTCCCATACTATTCTTAACCTCACCCCTGTCTATTTTGTACCTACCATTTATGTTTCTTTTTCCCTGTACCTTTCCCCCCATTCTTCCCCTCCCCACTGGCAACTCTCCATGTGATTTCCATTTCCGTGATTCTGTTCCTGTTCTAGTTGTTTGCTTAGGTTTTTTTTTTTTTTTTTAGGTTCAGTTGTTTATAGTTGTGAGTTTGTCATTATTTTACTGTTCATATTTTTTATCTCTTGTTTTCTTAGATAAGTCCCTTCAACATTTTATATAATAAGGGTTGGGTGATGATGAACTTTAACTTGACCTTATCTGGGAAGCACTTTATCTGCCCTTCTATTATAAATGATAGCTTTGCTGGATAGAGCAATCTTGGATGTAGGTCCTTGTCTTTCATGACTTGGAACACTTCTTTCCAGCCCCTTCTTGCCTGCAAGGCTTTTTTGGGGGTAGGGGGCTTGTTTGTTTGTTTGAGAAATCAGCTGATAGATAGTCAAATGGGCACTCCTTTGCAGGTAACTGTCTCATTTTCTCTTGCTGCTTTTAAGATCTTCTCCTTATCTTTAATCTTGGGTAATGTAACTATGATGTGCCTTGGTGTGTGCTTCCTTGGGTCCAACTTCTTTGGGACCCTCTGAAGTCCTGGACTTTCTGGAAGTCTATTTCCTTTGCCAGAATGGGGAAGTTCTCCTTCATTATTTGTTGAAATAAAATTTCAATTTCTTGCTCTTCCTCTTCTTCTGGCACCCCTATGATTGGGATGTTGGAACGTTCAAAGTTGTCCCATAGGTTCCTAAGCCTCTCCTCATTTTATTGAATTCTTGTTTGTTTGTTCTGGTTGAATGTTTCTTCCTTCTGCTCCAAATTGTTGATTTGAATCCCGGCTTCCTTCTGTTTACTGTTGGTTCCCTGTATATTTTTCTTTATTTCTCTTTGTATAGGCTTCACTTCTTCCTTGGTTTTGTGGCTTTCCTGAATCAATTCTGTGAGCATCCTGATCACCAGTGCCTTGAACTATGCATCTGATAGGTTGGCTATCTCTGTGTTGCTTAGTTCTTTTTGTGGAGTTTTGATCCATTCCTTCATTTGGGCCTTATCTCTCTGTTTCTTTATTTTGGCAACTTCCCTGTGTTTCTGCATATTAGGTAGAGCTGCTTTGATTCCCATGCTTGGTGCACCTGGTATGTTGTAAGGCAGGTGAATACCTGCCTTAGGTATTTACCTGGGCAGGGCAGCCCACTTAGCCACTTTGTGGAACTCTATGTGGGGAGGGGTCAGAGAGAGAACCTTGCTTGATTCTTACCCCATTTCCAGTCTCTTCCTCCACTTCCCATAAGCACCCTTCAAGTTGCTGCTCTGGTGCTGATTCCTAGAGTGGATGGGTATGCAGACATTCTAGGACCCTGTGAGACCTTTACATGGACTCCCCTGAGAGACTGTTAGTTTCTTCTGCTGTACCAGTCCCCACTGGTTTACAGCCAGAAGTTATGAGGCTTTATTCTCCCATTGCTGGAACCCTTGGCTGCACAGTCTGGCTTGGGCCTGGGATCAACTGCTCCTCAGTTGTCCCTCCCAGTTTTCATCATTACACATTAATGTGGGACCATCCGTTCAGCGGGCCACCACCACAGTTGCCTTGCCGCCACTGGCTCGCTGTGCCACACCATGTACTATGCACCCCACCTACCTGTCTGGATGGATGTTTGTTATATAAAACCTTGGTTGTTGGATTGCCATACAGTTTGATTTTCTGATAGTTTTGCTTATTATTTGTTTTTAGATTGGTTGTTTTCTTTCTCATGGTTGTGTGAGGAGGTGAATTGAGTCTACCTATGCCTCCATCTTGGCTGGAAGTGTTTCAGATTATAATTCAATACTGCTGTATCAACCTATCTATCATGTATCTATCCATCTACTGCTCATATTACTCTAGTTTTGGCTATTGTGAACTCTCTCAGTTGGCTCCTGTGTCTCTTCGGCATATTCCCATTATTTTATTTTTTTAGTACTTCCTTACTTTCTGTTACAACACATATTCCAGTCTTATATATTCCCTGGCCAGCCCTAGACTCAGCCATTCACTGTAGAATGTTATTAGATACTAAGATCTGGGCTCAGGGATTGCTCATGTTTTCTGGGATTTCATTACTTATAGGCCCTTTCAGCAAATAGAGGTAGAACTTATATTTGTGTATACTAACTCAAGTACATATACATATCTATAATTAGTTATAAGTGTGTATGTACTATATTTAGCTAAAAATGAGTTCTGTGATTTCTCTTACTTGAATTTAATAACACACAGTTCATTCTAGCCTTTTCCCCTTACTGTTCTGGAACCTCCCACTCCAAGACAGAGAAACCTGGTTTCTACTGTCATCCATTTATTTGTTTGTTCATAGCCATATACATGTACAGTGGCTTCAGAATTGTTTACCCATACACTGATGAAAAACAATTTTATTAATTAAAGTATAGCATTGATATACATTTGTCCTCACCTCCCATGCTCTTCAGTGACATTTATCATACATCTTTAATAGTTATATTCTTTTGTCCCTATCTGAATTTCATCCTGGAATTTCTTGTATCAATCTCCTAATTGATTTTTTAAAAAAGTGTATATGCATTAAGTTCACTATTTGTGTTGTGATGTTCTATGGACTTGGACAAATACATATTGTCATGTATCCACTATCATAGTACAGAATAGCTTCCCCATTCTAAAAAATTCCTCTGTGCTTCAGCATATTCAACTCTCCAAAATCCTTAAACCTTTGGCAATCAGTAAACTGTTTTAGTTCTCTATATTTTGCTTTTTTCAGAATTTTATATAAATGGGATCATACAGACTTTTCATACTGCCTTTTTTAACTTAGCAATATTCATTTGCACATATTAATTCTTTAAGACTTCTTTGAGAATTGCCATTTAATTGCTTGATCAAAGACTTGCTATTTAATAGCTCTATAAGAAATCAGTAAACTATCTTCCAAAGCTTAACCTCCAATGTAATGTTATTAGGAGGTGGGGCCTTTGGGAAGTAATTAGGTCCTCAGGGTTACTTCAGTCATTTTAGACTGATGCCTAGGGCATCATCAATCTTTTAGATTTCCCAATTCAGTCACTATAAAAAGATTTTTTTGGTTGCTTTAACACACAACTTATTAGTAGTTGTCATGAATGGAATTAGTGCCCTTATAAGGAGAAACAGGAGAGTATGCTTCCACTCCCTTTGCTCTTGCCAGTGAACGTGAAAGAGGGTGACCACCTAAAAACTAGTAAGCAAGCTCTTGCTAGATGCCGAATGTCAATATCTTGATCTTGAACTATTGGGAAGCCTCCAGAACTGTTAGAAATAAATGTTGTTTACACTACCCAGTTCATGATAATTTTTTATAGCAGCCCAAAGATAGTGATATCTCACTGTCATTTTATTTTGCAGTTTCCTAATGAAAAATGATGTTGAGCATATTTTCACACACTGATTTGTCATCTGTATGTCTTCTATGGTAAGATGTGTGTTCAAAGCTTTAACCCATTTTTCAAATGGTTTATTTTCTTATTGTTGAGTTTTAAGAGTTCTTTATATATTCTGGATTCAAATTATATAGCTATGTATTTGCAAATATTTTCTTCTAGTCAATGGTTTTTCTTTTCATTCTCTTAACCGTGTTTTTTCACGGGGAAAGTTTTTAAGTTTTAGTGAAGTTTAACTTTTTTTAAAACAGACCGTTCTTTTGGTATTGTATCTAAAAAACTCATTCACAAACCCCAAGTCACACAGATTTTCTCTATAAGTTTTGTATTTCTGTGTTATATATTTAGGGCTAATTTTGGATTACGGTGTAACGTCTGTGTGCCTAACACAAATCATGTGTTAGCTTTCTGCTAGAGCCAAGACTACTTCCTCAACCTTGGTAGGGCTTTCTTCAGAGACAAACACAATCCTGAGTTTGCTGACGGTACCGAGTTCCGTCCAAGACAGCCTTGAAGGCCCCGCCCTACCAGCCCATCTTCCAGTGCTGGTGCTAGACCCCGCCTTTGCATACTCCCGGCAGCCCTTTGGGGGCGGAGACCATGCCCTCCCTACCAGAGACTACATTTCCCACAGGCCTCTTGCACATAGTTGTCTAAGGGCTTCCTTGCTGGTGTCTTCTGGAGAGGTGAGTTGGTCGTGGACGTTAAGGAAATAGGCTCAGGGGTGGCGCGGGGGCAGCGGGCCGTGGCATATTTGTGAACTGTGTTGCAGTCATTATGGAGTTTGTGACGGTAACTGGGCCCTGGGAGTCCTGATGCGTCCTCTGCCCTTCCGCTTCAGGACCCCACAGATCTAGTGGCCCAGAATGGCTCTGTGGTAAATGTATGAACCCCAGAGTGAAGGCCGCCTTCAAAAAGATGCAGTCCTGAGATCAAGCAGATCGCAGAACCATAGCTTAAGCAGGACTTCCTCCCAAGGTAAGTTCCTTGAACTCGGGGTCAGAGTCCAGCCCTGGTCTTTGCACTCTGGCCTTTCTGGTACTAGGAAGTGTCGGCCTTACCCCAGGCTCCCAGATTTCCACCGGCTTAAATGTGTGGTGCATGTTGGGAGCAAATGTAGGAGCCAGGCTGTTAGCCAGCCTGGGCTGAGTTCCAAGAAAGGCTCAATGAATGTCTCCAGATTCCCGTTTCCTTCCCCAAACCTGCTGATTTTTCGGAAAAGGGAGAGAAAGGAGGATATGTATCATATATATAATTTATATATAATCTATCGATATAAGTCAATAGATACATATTCATCTTGAGATGAGTTTCAGTTTTCCCTTTGTTCTATGAAATGTAATTTTTATTTTTCCAGACATGGGAATATTTGCTTTTGTGAAAAGGGAAAATCAGGTGGGACTCCAATGAGAAAAAACAGCCCTGTCATTAATCAGGCGGGGAGAGTAGAAACAGATAAAGCCAGCTGCAAAATTAGGAAACATTGGGAGGGAGAAGGCACCAGGTATTAGACTGGTGTTGTTAGACCTGGCCTTCGTTCAGCAACCTTGGTACTTGAGTTCTGGCTAAGAAAGAATTCAGAGCCAAGACTCTACTATAAGAGAAAGTTTATTTAGAAACTCCTAGAAATAGATGTAGTGAACTGTAGAAGAAATGGGCTCTGGAAACAAGTGACAGAGGCAAAAAAAAAAAAAAGGGGGGGCCTTTGGGGCTTAGGAGAAAGAGTCAAGGAAAACATGGCTGTGGGATATGGAGCTCAAGGGTGCTCCATAGAGTGAGCCAAGGGTCCTCTGTCTTGAGGATATTCATCTGGAGGTCTTAGGGGAGGGTCCTCATTGAACATTTACAAGGTTTCCACGTGTGTCCTTTCAAGGTCATGGTCTCTACTAATTGGTCCATGCCATGGCAATGGTCATCAGTCAATATGTCAGCCATGGTGTTGCTTGTCGGTTTGGGTTTTTTTTTTTGTTGTTGTTGTTGTTGTTTTTTGCTTTTCTGGAGCTGAAATACATCTGAGGCCTAGATGTATTTGATACAGGTCAGAACTTCATTGTGCTGGGGGCTTAATGCTTAAGGGCTATTCTCCAGGTCCCTTGTTGGTTCCCCCTCTAAGGGAGTCTAAGCTGCATGACTAGCAGCATGCCAAGGAAGGAAAGGTCAGGAAAGGGTCCAAACCACATGACTGGTGATATGAAAGGAAAAGGGGTGTAAACCAAATGACAAGTGATATTCTGGGGGATGAGAGGTTACCCTGTGGGCAAGGTCCTTGGTTTCCCAGTTTTGCCTGTTGTTAGACACCTAGGGCTTTTGCCATGGCGACCTTTTGTACTGGCTCATTCTCCTTGGTCTGCTCATGTCTGTCTAACTGCCTACCACATACTCAAATCTTGCAGCAACTGTAAAATGCCGTAATGACTTTCTCTCTGAGACATTACAGCTTTCTTTTCACTTTGCTATTTTTATTTTATTACTGGAGATACTCAGTTGCTAAACTACTCTTGTTTTATTGTAGCATTCAACCTCCTATTCATCCCTGCTCCTGCTCTCTCCTCAGAGGTAGCAAACATTCCAGAAATATTCCACTCCACCTCAGAATCCTTCAGTTGGTACTCAGCCCTTTACAAGAGAGTCTCTCCTTCTCTCTCCTCCATCACATTCCAATAGTTTCTGTGGAATTTCCTCCCTGTCTTGAGTAAATAAGCCTGCCTATATAGGATTGTTCCATGTAGTCCAGGGGTGTCCAATCTTTTGGCATCTCTGGGCCACATTGGAAAAAGAAGAGTTGTCTTGGGCTATACATTAAAAAGATTGTGACACATAATCACACACAAAACATCTCATATTGTTTTAAGTAAATTTATGATTTTGTGTTGGGCTGCATTCACAGCTATCCCTAAATTGTAGTGTTTAGCTGGTAAGGCTTTACACTTGAACTATCTATTGACCTGGATCTTTGCCCCTCCTACTCAAATAGGTTTTCACATGAACATTTGGCAATCACTTAATTTCCCCTGTGAGGTGCTGCTTTCTAGACCCTTGAATGTTCTGCAAGCAAGGGTAACTGCAGAGCTTGACTGTGTAGGCTGTGATTTGTTGAGATTAGTTTAGTTGGACTCATACTAGGTGGCTTTGATCTTCCCCACAGCCCTGAGGTCAAAGTAGGAAAAGATGTGATCAGTGACAGGGTCTTCTGCCTTTGAGGCTTTTAACAAGTGTTAATTTGGTAGGGTTTTTAATGGAAGTCTGTGTTAACAAGGAAGGGGTTATTAGTAGAAGAGAAGCAAAGACATTAGTAAAAATTTGAGAAGACGTTTGAAGTTTTTGACACTCTGAGTTTGTTTGGGGCTACATATTTATGTGGTTTTAGGAGAAGCAGTTTAGTATAGTCTCAGTATGGGCTATGGAACTAAATTACCAGGGTTCTAATCCTAAACCTGTCACAGAAATGGGTGAACTTGGGACAATTTATTTCATCTCTTGGTGCCATAGTTCCTTCGTCTGTAAGAGGGGGATAATGATAGAGCCTACTATACAGGATTGCTATGAATAAATGAAGTAACATGTGTAAAGTTCTCAGGTAATATTTGAGACATATAAGTGCTCAGTAGATTTAGTTATTACTATTATGTTGTAGTTCCCTATTTTTTCTTCTCACCCAAACCCAAATCCAAAAATTGTGAGGATTTTGCCACATTTACTTCATCCATTCATGTACCCCACCTTTTGTAAACTCTTGTTAATCAGGAGTAATTGCCTGTCAACATAAAGCTTTGAAACTTAATAGTTAGCATTATAAGAGCAGGGCTGAGAAGCTCATTTTTTATGGAAAAAAAAGAGAATTGTCTTTAATAGTTATAGGAAGAAGAGTATATAGGATTCTTCATATATAGCTTCCCTTGATTGAATTTTTATTTGCTACTTTTAAGTGCTTTATATGTATATTTAATCCACATAACAACCCTTTGATATAGAACTATAATTATTACCATTTTACATAGGAAGAAACTAAGGCTGAAAAATTAAGTAACACATCAAAGATCACACAGTTAATAACTATCAGAGCTGAGATTTATATCCTGGAAGTCTGACAGCAAAGCCTATATTAGTAATTACAACAGTATACCAAGTCTCATCATTATGTATACTTAAAAATTCTTCCTGCCTTAGTAATCCATCATGATGGAAGAGATATTAATCTGATGTCAGCAAGCACTGTCGAGCTATAACCAGGTTATGCTGAGGCTACGGAGTTTCTGTGGAGGGAAATGGATTTTATATAGTAAGATTTATGCCTTAAATTTTTAATTTTAGTGATATTCTGTGGCAAATTAGACTAGTAGGACAAGAAGATTCAGCATCTATTGTAGGGCTTCATACGTATCTTAGCCCAAAGGATTGGGTCAGAAGCGAAATAAGCTCATTTGTTAGGAAGATGTGAAAGGAGGCAGCCATGAGACTGCAATCAGTGCTTAAAAAACATCAGTCTAGGTCTTTTGCCATTCTTTTTAGGTAGTATTCCAACATACATGAGCAAATTAAATCATATAGTTGGTTCATGAATTGGCAGCTGAAGTTAAAAAGTCACTCGGGAAAAATAGCTGTTTTTAGAGAATGCTAAGCTCCTTTCTTAGTTTAACAGATGGGAAGAAAACCTTGAACTGGGAAAGTGTTTTTTTTTAGAGTATTTGTGTAGTTTAGCTCACACTATATTTAATATGGTGATGAGTATCACTGGCTGTGACTGTAAATATTTTAACTGGTACTTCTAGGCATATGTGTGATTTTTTTTTCTGTCAGAATAGTTTACTGCCACATGTGTGGTTTTTTTTTTTAAGATTTTATTTATTTTGTTTTTAGACAGAGGGGAAGGGAGGAAGAAGGGGAGGGAAACATCAATGTGTGGTTGCCTCTCTCACACCCACTACTGGGACCTGGCCTGTAACCCAAGCATGTGCCCTGACTGGGAATTGAACCAGAGACCCTTTGGTTCACCCACACCAGCCAGGGCCACATGTGTTTTTTTTTTTTTTAACACAGCACCTTCACCCATTTCATCAAACCTGTGTCAACATCCTCACGTTTTAATATTTGCATGATTTTCAGTTGTTTAACCATTTCTCCAATTATATTTGTTTCAACTTTTATCCATCATAAACCATATCTGTCAGCATACTTCTGCAAATAACCTTATCAATTCAGTCACTGTAAAAGACTTTTTTTGGTTGCTTTAATACACATCACCTTACTTAGTAGTGAAGTTTAGTATCTTTTGAAAGGTTATTTCTATTTTATAGTTAATTGCTCTTGCTTAGGTTTCTCTCAGTAAATTGGAAATCCTAGTTTTCAGAGACAAAAATTAAAGTTGAATGATGGCTTTTTAGTTAGAGAAATGTGGATTCAAAACAAAACAAAACTCTGGCATCTAAGAACTGAATCTGAACAAATTATTTGAGCCCTGAGCATCAGTTTCCTGTTGAATGGAGAGAAGAACTACATTGCAGAACAGTGCTGAGGATCAGTGAGTAGTGTGTGTAATGCCTTCATCAAATCAAAGTTCTCAATGTCTGTTAGTTTTTTACTAACTGCAGTTGTCATAATGGCAAAGGATGTCAGGATATGAGAAGTCCTGACTAGGAAACAGAGTAGTGAGTTGCCCTGGATGATCAAAGGCAGCTTTCCAGTAGCGGGAGCTTCCAGGCTCAGTCTGTGTGGTTTTCAGTCTTTGTGTTTAGTAAGTTAAGGCAGAATCCTAGGGCTCAAAGGAGGTTCTCTTTGATTGATATGGTCCTTTTGTGGCCCCGAGAAGCTATGCTAGAGGGAGAAGAAACTGCTCAGAACATATCTGAATAATCTCATGTCGGGACCACATTGCCAGATAGGGAACCAGTCAGAAATCATGCAGAAATTTCTGTTCTACACCAAGTTCAGCATTGTTCATCGGGTTTCTTCAGGATTTGGATTTCTTCATGCTCTCTAAATTTTTCTCCAGTTTGTGTGGGTATAAGATCATTGTGGGTGTAGTGGTGTGGAATAGTTTGGAAGCAGGAGTGGCAGGGAAAAAAGCTCATATTAACATAAGTAATTTGGGGGGCTCTGAGGCACGTCTGGTTTCATGTCGTCTTTTTCTTTTTGCAGATTTGTCTTATCTGGACTTCGCAGTTCTCTAACAGGAATCTTGAGGACTGACCAGTTTGCAACCATGGCCCATGTAAGTTGGTCTCTTTCTCTCTTTTTAGATATTTAGATATTGTCAATTACTAGGTCTTGCGTACATACTAATTTCTTATTCTGAAATTTCCTTTTTAACAGAACTCCATCTAAGAACCTGAACTAGTTTCTCTCCTTCCCTCGAGTGTTGGGGACTAATAGCCTAGTATCCTTTCCATGAACTCTTCCCCCCGCCAATTTATGTAGGCCCTCTCCTATCTACAGAATCTGTCAAGAACCATGAGGATACAAAAACTGATAAAAATTCAGGCATTTTGTGCAGAACATTCCCCCTGTTAACACTTTCCAATTGAACAAGTTTTTGGTTGTAATACTTAAACTTCAGAGAAAGTGTATTTCTCTGAGTGCAGTGATTTTTAGTCTAGTTTTATGTAGGAAAAATGTATATCCCCCAATGCACAATTTGACATTTTAAAAAAGTTTTTGAACTTTTTGTTGATAGTTGTCCATAGAGAAAAATGCACAAGTCATAAGCATATAACTAAATGAACTTTTAAAAATTGAGTACATTTATGCCTCCAGCCTTCAGGTCAAGAAAGAGAATATTTCTAGCACTTCAGATGTCCCCCTTTTAGCTACTCCATACCTACCCAATCCAAATGTAACCTCTATCTTGATGTAAAATATCATAAATTAATTTTGCCTATTTTTAAAACTTTATATATATGAAATTGCATAGTTCAATGCAACATTTTTAAACAAAAGGCAATGTGCAGCAAGTCTCATTTTATTCCAAATACAGTTGATGGACTATCAGAACCATCTGCAGATGTTCTGAAATGCATGCAAGTATTATTAAAGGGGATGTGCATATCTGGTGCTGCTGATTAATAAAGAAGACATCAGAGCATCATAATATGCATCATTCCTGCCGTAATGTTCTTGTTAGAAATGCATTTTAATAGTGTACTTCACATGTAGCTCTTGTTTTTGCCTAGTATAAAATGAGTTCCTAAAAATTTGGAAAAATTGTCAAGAAAACTATGGAGAAAGCAAAAATCAAGTGAGAAAAATGAGTTCCATAAAAAGAGACAATGAAAATACTAAAGCCAAAGTACCCCTGCACCGACCCTTTTGTATGATATATAATTCTACACTGAGAGGATATAGGAAAGCAGGTGAGGGGTTGAAATTGATATGTAATGCAATCTAATTATTTGATTTAAAGTGATGGGAAAATAGCTACCTAGTCAATAATGTAGTGTTAAAATAGATTATTGATATTAAGTAGGAGATCTCAGTTTTGAACTTTCCTTGAAGATTTGTGTTTTGATAAAAGAGAATTTGATCCTATTTGACTGCTGTAGGGAAAACTCCAAACTTCTCTACAGACCTCAGTCTCCCTAGTACATAAAATGACATTTACATTGGCTGGTCTCAGTCTCTGCTTGTGTTGAGATCTTATGCTATGTGAGGCTTTTATGAGTGTACTGCCTTGATATCTTTATCAAGTCTCCAAAGGCCTAACCATGAGTTCTGATCTCACAAGCTATATCTGCCATCCAGCAGAAAAACTTGCTGCTTGGCTAGTTCCCACATCAGCCCCATCAGCACCCCTCCTAGTCCTTAATGTACGAGTTTTACTCCCCTGCCAGCCTGCAGAATTATTCAGACAAACTCATCACATCTTTCTGCGGGAACCAAGGAACACCTCACCCTCTTTTTACTACCTCTCATGGACTTTGTTTAGTCACTTTATTCCTGAATGTAACCCCTGTGTGGTCCTACCTGACATTTGGTATCCTCCTCCCCTGGGCTGTGAGTATGTGACTAAGAAACTACTGGCAATCCCATCTCTCTGATGTCAGGTATTCAACCATTTCATGTTATCTAGGGCAAAGGATTCCCCTCTTTTCCAGTGGATGAATAGGAGTGATCAGAACAGGACGGCAAGTAGAAAGCTCAAGGATCATTGTGTAGTTTTATGGGATGTGCTGGTCTAGAGCAGGGTTTCTCAACCTTGGAACTATTCATATTCTGAGCCAGAGAATCTTTTATTCCTGGAAAGTGTCCTCTGCATTGTAAGATATCTAAAGTTATCCCTGTCCTCTACCAATTAGATGCCTGTAACACTTACACCTCCTCCCCTAGCTTATGAATCAAAATTTTCTCCAGACATGGCCAGGTATCTTCTGGGTAGTAAAATCACTCCTCATTGAAAACCACTGGTCAGAGTGATATCTTCACAATTCAGTATCCTGTAACTCAGGAATGAGGAAAGGTGGTCAGTTAGGGGCAATGGGATGATAAGGAATAAAAAGTTACCCAGTTGCATAAATAAGTATTAGATAATATACACTGTGATATTTGAGGAAGACTTTGAACTTGTGTTGAATTGAAACACCTAAACAGAAAAAAAGGTTGAATTTCATATATTTAAAATGTGGACTACCATGTACCAAATTTTTTAAGGTTTACTAAAAAATTCGTTATAACAGGGAAAGCGATTATATACAATTTGACTTATGATGAACTTGAGTCTGTGTTCTTAGAGATTTTCTAATATATTTAGGAGAAATTGTTATCAATATTTTCATGATTATTCAGAGAAAAAGAAGGTAGAAGACCTCATATTTCTTTAGAATTTGTGGTGGATATACAGCTTACAGAAGGCTGTATGCATTCTTTCATTTTGTTGGGACTTTTGAGGGTTATTTTAGTCATTTCCAGATATATATGGTTAAAATTTAATCTTATCTATAGCCACAGGGTCATTTAAGAGATGTAGTACTCTGCTTGAGGGATACTAATTTTCTATCTCCTATGCAAGTCGTAAGTTTTTAGCCCTACTGTATTTGCTGCTATGTGGCTAGTTCTCTGCAGTAAAATCCTTGATATTATATCTTTCCATTTAAAAAAAGATTTTATTTATTTTCACAAATAATACATGAGGTTTGTTTTTTGGGTTTTTTTGTTTGTTTGTTTGTTTTTAGGATTCAGTAACATTTGGGGATGTAGCCATAGACTTCTCGCAGGAAGAATGGGAATTTCTGGATGCAGCTCAGAGGGACCTATATAGGAATGTAATGTGGGAGAATTATAGCAACTTCATTTCACTAGGTAAGTTTATTTATTCCAAATTATACTGGCATTCTCTATTGTCAATTTCCAGACTATGCTTTGAGAAACTAGATAAATTCTGTCTCTCTGTTCCAAAGGAATGGTGCAAGCTTTGTTAGGTTGGAAATAGGCCTTCCATTTAATACTGCATCACTCCCATCATGCTAGGTCCTTCAGATTTTCTTCAGGTTTTGTACTTTCCTTGTTTCTTTAATATCCAAGGGGATGTATTTGAATTCTGGATTGCTAGAAACCAGATTTCACATTGTATTTGAGCTCAAAATTAATGTAGATGCTTAACACTCATTTTTTAAAAAGGATTTTATTTATTTTTAGAGAGTCGGGAGGGAGGGAGAAAGAGAGGTAGAAACATCGATGTGCAAGAGAAACATCAACTGGCTGCCTCTTGCATGCCCCCAGCTGGGGACCTGGCTGGCAACCCAGGTATGTGCCCAGACCAGGAATCAAACCAGAGATCTTTAGATTCACAGGCCGATGCTCAGTCCACTGAAGCCACCCAGTCAGTACTAACACTCATTTCTAATCCACCGGTGAGGAGAATTCCTACAGAAAGGGGTTCTGAATCGCTCTAAAAATCGGAGCCTATTGAACTTTTATAATATGAGATGGATCCACAAAGTTCATTTAATGCTCATTTAAATATTTACATGCATTCTGTTTCTTATAACAGACACTTAATTCTACCTACTTTGGTGAAAGTTAAAAATCTAAGGACTTTTCCTTGTAACATTGAATGAGTGTTTTAAAAAGGGTATGAGAATGTCATAGGATGCCTCTTATTCTCCTCTTACCAAAATTGTATTTATAAAAGTTAATACCTGGTACACACATATTATATGTATATGCACATATATAACTATTCTAAGCATTGTATATCATTAATTAATTCTCCCAACTCTATGAGGAATATACTATTTTTATCCTGATTTCTGATGATAAAACTTAGGCACGAAGGTAACACAGCAACAAAAGTAGTATGTGAACCCAGGCAGTCCGAATCCAGATTTTCTTACTGAACCATTACACAAGACTGCCACTCCACAGAGCTTGTGTGAGTTTAAATCATGTTAGGCCTATTCTTAATGATCTGGTGTCTAGTCTTGTGGTTTCTGAGGCTATCTTAATGTATTCTTCAACTTCTTGCATTTCTTTGCTCTTAGACTTGATAAAATACCATTTTGGTCTAGAGTTAATTATAAATTTAACCAAATCTGAATCTAAGGACATTTGGGCTCATAATTTCATGTCATACTTTTCTATTAAGTAGAACTCTTCATTTCTAAATTAGATGTGATTACATTATTGGATGAAGGGAAGGAGCCAGGAAGGGTTGTGAGAGACAGGACAAGAAGGCACTACCTTGGTGAGTGAGGCTTAGCAGGCGTGGGGAAGTCATTACTTCAGTTAATAGCGAGCAGGTTAGGCTAAAGGCACAACCTTTCATTGTTTTTGTGGATTTCTCCATGGCTTGTGGAGGAAAAGCCTGAGTCCTAAGAAGCAAATTAAAATCTTTTAAGCCCAGACTAACAAAGAAACTTTGTTACACCTCTTTTTCTTGTCTCTCATATTTCTTTCCCATTTCAAAGAGAAGAACTATTCTTAGTAGAAGAAAAATAATAAATATAAAAGCTGAAATCAACAAAATAAAAAAAGTAGAGAAAATTAATAAAGCCAAAGTTAATTTCTCGAAAAGATCAGCAAAGTTGTTAAACAGTGAGCATGACTAATCAAGAGGAAAAGACAACATAAATTACTGTCAGGAATGGAAGAGAGGTTTTCAGTTCAAATCCTATAGCCGTTAAAAGAATAATAAGAGAATACTATTAATAACTTTCTGCTAGTGAATTTGACAGATTTAAGTGAAATTGAAAAATTCCTTGAAAAATATAACTTACAACTGACACAAGATAAAAAGAACATATGGAAAATCTTCATATTTGTTAAAGTAATTGAATTAATTGTATTAATTACATAAATAATAAATAATTTTATTATTTATTTATAAGTTAATTGATTTATTCCCACATATTCCTTTGTGGAAATATTTCCACAAAGAAAATGCCAGGCCCTGACAGTTTCACTGGTGAATTCTGTTAAATATTTAAGAAGTTAAAGCAGTGTTACACACATTTCTGTAGAAAAGGAAAGAGCAACTTCCAGCTCATTTTATGATACCACATAACTCCTATACAAAGATATTACCAAAAAGCAAAAATCGCAAACCCATATCCTTTATGAACATAGATATAAAAATTTTAACAAAATATTACCAAATCAGATGTCAACAACCTGCAATTTAAAAAAGGCTCATAAAAACAACATTATATTATCACTATTATGCAATAAAGATATTGAACTTTGTCAAAAAAGAAGTGAGAAGACAAGGGAATAGAAATTGGCTTTTTGAGCAGATGATATATGAGCGGTGACATGAAAAAAGAGGTCAGGGCATGGGAATATCTAGATCAAGAGCAGCCCTGATAGAGAGAACACCAAATGCCGAGGCCTTGGATTGGGCGACAGAAGCCCTGTATGGTTGAGGAACAGCAAGAAGGCCAGGATGATGAGGGTGATTCTTCAAAAGGTAAGTGAAAAGTGGAATAACAAGATGAAGTCAGAAAAGTCAGTCAAGGGCTATAACATGTAAAGGTGTGTTTGATTGAACTCCCCATTATGGGGGAAGGCATGGGACTTTTAAGTGGGATAGAAATCAATTGGAGATTTTTGAGAAGAGGAATGACATGAATTGATTTGTCTTATAATTACTACACTGGAGAATAGATTGAGTAGGAGCAAGATGGGCAGTAAGAAGACCAATTAGTAGCCTATTTCATCTGTCACAATAGAATATGATAGTAGTTTTGATTAGAATGGTAGTGTTACAGAACCCCACCCCCACCCCGAACTAGATTCTATTACTATGGTTCCTTTTTGCCCGCCACCAATAAAAGCTGTGCCTCTCAATGCCAGAGTTTGATAAAAAGGAAAGGAACTATTTATTCAAAAGTTATACAGGTTCAGAATAGTGACAGAATGTCACCATTAAATCCCAAAGTGCCTTTAAAACACAAACAAATACCCTCACAATCTTGCCTCCCCTTGCCAAACCAGGCCAGTCAGGGGTACCATATCTCAGGAAAAGAAAATAGAAGTCCATAACTTGGCTAGGCTCCCCTTCTTAATATAAAACCGTGTGGCACTTCCTCATGGCAGGCCAGTGGGAGCCCTTCTGCATTCTTTCAAACTGTGTGGCCAAGATTGTGCATTGCTGCTCCATGGTCAAGAGGCTTCTCCTTCCCCAGCCGCATGGTCAAGAGTGACCTCCCACTCTACTCCAAAACCATGGTTAAACCTCATGGGTTTAAATCCTGGTGCAAATTTTCCTCTGTAACCCCATTTCCAACTCCTCCCACACTGGGTTACACCTGCCAGTAGTCAGATTTCTACTGCCTTTTCTCTGCTGCCATTGTTAGTCCAGCCCTGTGTGGTCGCTCCTATGGGCTCCATGTCTCTGATTCTGAGCAGGCACAGCTTTTAACATTACTAAAACACTGGCCAAGTTCTTCAGATATGCAAAGTAGCTCTCAAGGGCTCTGCTCCGCTTCCCTCATCACCCAAGCAATAGCTGTGGGGGCTTTAGGATTTTGGGTGGCACCTCTAGCTCAGCACCCATTTTCAGTAGTGGAAGGCAGTAGAGATACGTTAGATTCATGGTAGATTTGCCTAGTACATAGTAGGCTACTCCTCTGCAGGTATACTTTTCTCAAGTCTCTTGGACTCCAATGACAGGCATTAGGCTGACCTGCATGCCCTCTGTACCCAGATTGGACCCCTCACACAGCCTACCTCCTCGGATGTGGATAAGGCACATCTTTGTATTTTAATTGATGTATTTTAATCTATCTACATTTAAATAATTTTCTTTAAATAAGAAAATTATATATTTAAGTTTAAATTCACCATTTTCTTAATTTATTTGTTCAACATTTTCTTTCTTTTTTTGTTTTTTCTCATGCTTCTTTTTTGATTAATCAAATATTTTTATTTCAGCTTTTGTCTTTTTAGCATGTAGTTATATATAGTTTTATTTTTCTTCTTGTGGTTGCCCTAAGAGATTAACATATACATCCTATACTTACTACATTGTCCTTAAATTAGTTCCTTTATACCTTTCCCAATATTATAGCAGTCTTTTTTTAATTTATTTGTAGACAGAAGGGAAGGGAAGGAAAAAGAGAGGAAGAGAAACATCATTGCATGGTTGTTTCTTCCTGGTCCCCCACCCCCAGCCTGGGGACTTGGCCGGCAACCCAGGCATGTGCCCTGACTAGGAATCCAACTGGTAACCTTTTGGGTCACAGGCCAGCGCTCAGTCCACTGAGCCACACCAGCCAGGGCTGTAGCAGTCTTAAAAACATTTTAATTCCTTTTATGTGTCACCCCCTTTTTTGTGCTGTTTTCGTATATCTTAATTCCATATACATTTTAATCCCCACAGAGCATTAATTTACATTACATTGTCAATATTTATTTAAAATGACCTATTTGTTTATTTTACCTTTGCTTCTTATTGTTTTCTGTATTGCAATGCTTCTATGTAGAATGATTTTCTCTGTACTTGAAGAATTTCCTTTAGTATTTCTTATATTGTGCCTGATAACAATGAGTTCTCTCAGGCTTTACTTGAAATTATCTTCATTTTAAAAAACTTTTTATTGAATTTATTGGGATGGCATTGGTTAATACAATTATATATTTCAAATGTACAGTTCTATAATAACATCTGTATATTTTGTGTGTTCACCATCCAGAGTCAAGTCAATTCTGTCACTATTTATCCCCATTTTGCCCTTTTCACCTCCCCCCACTTTTTCCCTCTGGTAATCCCATACTGTTGTCTGTGTCTGTGAGTTTTGGATTTCTTTTTTTTGCTTAATCCCATCACTTTTTCACTCAGCTTTCCAATCCCCCCCGCCCCCCTACCCCACCAATGGGAGGTGTCACTCTGTTCTCTATTTATTAGATTACACATATAAGTGAAATCATATGCTATTTGTCTTTTTCGGACTGACTTATTTCTGTTAGCATAATACTCTTCAGGTCCATTCATGCTATTGCAAAAGTTAGATTTTATTTTTAAAGTTGGGTAGTATTCCATTGTGTAATGTCCCACAGTTTTTTTATCTACTAATGTACTGATGAGCACTTAGGGCTGCTTCCAAATCTTGGCTACTGTGAATAATGCTGCTGTGAAATAAGGACACATATATGTTCTTTAGAATTAGTGCCTCAGGTTTCTTTGGATCTATTGCCAAAGGTGTAATCACTGGGTCACAATGCAGTTCCATTTTTAACTTTTGGAGGGAACTCTACTGTTTTCCACAAAGGCTGCACCAATCCGCATTCCCACCAAGAGTACACGAGGATTCCCTTTTCTTCACATCCTCACTAACAGTTACTATTTGTTGATTTATAGATGACAGCTGTTCTGACAGATGTGAGGTGATATGTCATTGTGGTTTTAATTTGCATTTTCCTGATGATTAGTAACAATAAGTACATTTTCATAAGTAGATTGGCCATCTCTTTGTCCTCTTTAGAGAAATGTATGTTCAGGCCCTGTGCCCATTTTTTAATTGGATTATTTGTTTTTTTTTGGTGTTGAGTTGTATCACTTCTTTATAAACTTTGGATATTAATCCATTGCCAGATGTATCATTGATGAATTTGTTCTTCCTTTCAGTGGGTTGTTGGTTTATTTACTTTTAAACATGGAATGGCTCTCCATTTATTTTTATTTTTAATTATATTTTATTGTGTACGCTGTTACAGTTGCCTCGAATTTTCCCCATTTGTTCTCCATTACCCAGCCACCACCACTCCATCAGGCAATCCCCACACCATTGTCTATTTCCGTGTGTCCTGCATATATGGTTTTTTGGCTGCTCTATTCCCTATACTGTACTTTATATCCCCAGGAGTATTCTGTAACTACCTATTTGTAATTGTGAATTCTTAAACCATTCACCCCTTTCTTTGTTTTTCTTTTTTTAAATATACTTTATTGATTATGCTATTACAGTTGTCCCATATTTTTCCTCCCTTTTATTTCCCTCTGCCCTGTAACCCCCTCCTACCATCATTCCCCTGCCTTAGGTCATGTCCATAGGTCATACATATAAGTTCTTTGGCCTCTCCATTTCCTATACTATTCTTAACCTCCCTCTGTCTATTTTGTACCTACCATTTATGCTTCTTGTTCCCTGTACCTTTTCCCCCATTCTACCCCCTCCCCCTCCCCACTGAATACCCTCTATGTGATCACTATTTCTGTGAATCTGTTCCTGTTCTGGTTGTTTGCTTAGTTCGTTTAACATTTTTTGGGTTTTTTTTTTTTTTTAGGTTTAGTTGTTGATAGTTGTGAGTTTGTTGTCATTTTAACAAATGACAACATGTTTGTATTTTTGATCTTCTTTTTCTTAGTAACTCCTGTTCACATTCCATATAAGGGCTTGGTGATGATGAGCTGCTTTAACTTGACCTTATCTGGGAAGCACTTTATCTGCCCTTCCATTTTAAATGACAGCTTTGCTGGATAGAATTATCTTGGATGCAGGTCCTTGCCTTTCATGACTTCAAATGCTTCTTTCCAGCCCCTTCTTGGCTGCAAGGTTTTTGGGGTTTTTTGTTTTTTGGTTTTTTTTGGAATTCAGCTGATAGTATTATGGGAACTCCTTGGTACGTAACTGTCTCCTTTTCTCTTGCTGCTTTTAAGATTCTCTCCTTATCTTTAATCTTGGCTAATGTAATTATGATGTGTCTTGGTGTGTTTCTCCTTGGGTCCAACTTCTTTGGGACTCCTTGAGCTTCCTGGACTTCCTGGAAGTGTATTTCCTTTACCAGATTGGGGAATTTCTCCTTCATTATGTTTTCAAGTAAGTTCTCAATTTCTTACTCTTCCTTTTCTCCTTCTGGCACTCTTATTATTCAGATGTTGGAATGTTTAAAGTTCCAGAGGTTCCTAAGCCTCTCCTCATTTTTTCGAATTCTTGTTTCTTCACCCTGTTCTGGTGGAATGTTATTTCTTCCTTCTGCTCCAAACTGTTGATTTGAGTCCCAGTTTCCTTCTTGTCACTGTTGGTTCCCTGTACATTTTCCTTTATTTCACTTTTTGTAGCCTTCACTTTTTCCTCTATTTTTCGGCAATATTTAACCATTTGTGTGACCATCCTGATTACCAGTGTTTTGAACTGTGCATCTGGTAGGTTGGCTATCTCTTCCTCTCTTAATTGTATTTTTTCTGGAGCTTTGATCTGTTCTTTCATTTGGGCCATATTTTTTTGTCTCAGTGCACCCATTATGTAGTAAGGTGTGGAGCCTTAGTTATTTGCTAGGGTAGGTCAACTCAGGTCACTGAGTTGTAGCACTGTATGTGGAGGAGGGGTCTGAGAGGGAACAATGCCACTTGCTTGACTCTTGGCTGGCTTTCAGTCACTTCCCCTGCCACTCACAAGCAAACGAGGCCCTTGTGGTGGTGATTCCCGGGGAGTGGTTTTGTGGACATTCTAGGACCCTGTGGGTCTCTCCAGTGAACTCTCCTGTGAGGCTGGAGTTTCTCCTACCACCGCAAGCCCCACAGGTTTTTTCAGTCAGAGATTTTGAGGCTGCACTTTATTTCCCTGCACTGGAACCCTGGGTTATGCAATCTGTCTTGCTCTCCAGTTGTTCCTCCCAGTTTATCCACACACAAATGTGGGACTGCACACTCTATCAGCAGCCGCATTGCCTGGTCTTCCAGCCACCACCTCCCTTGCCCCGTTGCTCCAGCTGCCACTTTACTGTGAGTCCTCTCCATCCCTTCTACCTATCTGGATGAATGTTTCTTTTTTAACCCCTTGTCAGACTTCCATGTAGTTCGATTTTTTGGCAGTTCCGGTTATTTTATGTTTTTAAACTGGTTATCGGTCTTTTGGTTGTGTGAGGAGGCAAAGTATATCTACCTATGCCTCCATCTTGGCGGAAGTCTCCCTTTCACCTTTTTCACCCATCTTCTGACCCCCCTCCCACTTGGCAATCATCAACGTGCTCTGTTTCCTGTTTGCTGATTTGTTTTTTTCTTAGATTCAGTGTTAATAGGTATATATTTATTGCTTTTTTATTGTATATATTTTTATTTTCTTCATCTTCTTAAGACCCTTTAACATTTCATATAATACTGGTTTGGTGATGGTAAACTCCTTTAGCTTTTTGGGGGACCACTGTTCATTAATTTTATGATTAGAATATCTATTGATGTCAATGGGGTGTTAAAAGCCCCTGCTGTAACTGTATTTCTGTCAATCCTTCCCTTTATGTCCATCAAGATTTACTTTTTATATATTTAGGTTGTCCTATATTAGGTGCATAAATATTTACAAGGGTTATGTCTTCTTATTGGATTGCTCCTTTTATCATTATGTAATGTTCTTCTTTGTCTATTGTTATTGTTTTTGTTTTAAAGTCTATTTTGTCTGATATAAGTATTGCTACCCAGCTTTTTTTCATTTTCATGAAATCTCTTTTTCCATTCTTCTACTGTCAGTCTGTATGTATCTTTTGTTCTCAGGTAGGTGTCTTGTAGACAGCATATATATGGGTCTTATCCATTAAACTACTTTATGTCTTTTGAGTGGAGCATTTAAGCCATTTACATTTAAAATGATTATTTATAGGTACATATTTATTGCCATGTTTTTTCATTTTTTTTCTAAAATAGGTTTTTATGGCATTTGGTATATTATCTGTTGGTCCCAGGGCTCCTTGGTGGGGCTGGTCTAAAGAAGGGCCTCCTGGTGGGGTTCCCTGTGCAGTACTTGGTTGAAGAAAAAGGACAAGTATGGAAATGGGTTTGGCTTTGTCTCAACCACTCAGAACTCCATTGTTCTGTGTGTGCCTCAGTTTCCTCAATGGACTCCTGGGTCCTGGGGAAATCCAGTCTCTTATGATGCCTAAAATATCTGGGGACTTTGGCCTGGCCTTATCCCAGGGGACTTCCTTCCCAGCACCTCCCTCCATCCTTCCTACCCCCTCCTCTCCAAAAAATTACTTTTGTTAAAGCTGCCTGAAATCTTTTTTAAAGCTATCAAATTGATCAGCAGAGATAAGGGAGCATAAGAAACTGGAATCTCTTTGGGCCCAATTTCTCTTGCTGCCCAGGTTTCTCCTCCCACCCCCCAGCTTATCCCAAAGACTGCTGAGAAATTTGCTATCTCAGTGTGCCCTGGCATGGACTCCCTATCCATGTGCATCTGAAACTGTCCTTCACAGACCCTCAAATAGAAGCAGTTGAACACATAGAAAAGCAAAATGAAAACACACAAAAAAAACCCCACATCCCAAATGGGGTGGTGATGGGGCATACCCCACAAAGGGGGGCCTCATTAGCCTGCCTCCTCTTGGTAATTCTCGGGGTGACTCTGGGGCCTTCCCCTGGCTTGAGTAGTTGCCAGCTGGCCCTGGAGCCCCATTGGCCACTGGATCTTTTGAGCAATACTTGGGGCCATATATCTGTTGGCCCAGGCCAAAGACCTGTCCACTCTGGTTAGCATCCTTTGTGTAGCCCATCTGCAGAGACATGGAGGAGTTGTCACACTTGGTCTCCAGCTTCATGTCATAGATGTGCCACCAGATCCTGGGTGCCATCATGCCTACCTGGCTGGAACACTGTTGGTGCCCATTTGTAGGCTGATAGTTGAGTGGTTCACGGCTAGCAGGATATGGTTCTTAGGGTCATACAGACGCCTTCTCGTGTCATATGCTATCATGCCTGACTGGCTGGCACACTTGTTGACTGATTCATTGGCCTGCCTTCATGGTGGCATTATCAAAGTTCCACATCTGCTTTTCTGGATACTTGATGCCAATTTTCACGTGACTCTGCAGACCCTTTTTCTTGGCCTGTCCTGCTAGAGCCAGAACAGACCCTGCACGTGTGTCATGTTTCCACTCTCAAACAGGTCATTGGCTTCAAATGGGTCCACAGAGTTTATGCCATAGCTGACATGGCCTTGTTAAAGTTAAAGAGGTTTTCTAGCTGGTGACAGTTTTGCATGGACTGGTTGATCCTGGGACTGAGCCTGGCTGTAGCTTATTCATGAGTATATACAGGGTAACTGTATACACATGAGTAATTGTATACACATTCCATCCTTCAGGCCCTTCTAGAAGCCAGGACTGAGAGATAGAACTGAGAGTCTCTCAATCCAGATGCAGAGTTCTGCCTCCTTCTGAGGGTTGTATTGGACAGAGGCCAGTACTGACCTCGGCAGAAAGCCTATACATGGGCCCCTTGTTGAACTGTATGGAGCTTGTGCTGGTGGTGGCAGCTACAGAGAGAAAGATGGCCTGAAAGATGTAATGGAGAGAGACATGTGTCATGATTTATTCTTTGTAACCATATTTCTCTGAGTTTTATTTCTTCTTCTTAAAGAAGACACTGGATAATTTCTTCTAATACTGCCTTGGTGGTAATGAACTCCTTTAAGGTTGTTTATTTTGTTTTTTTCATCTGGGAAGCTCTTCATTTGGCCTTCAAATTTAAATGATAGCTTGAGTATAGTATTCTTTTTGCATGTTCTTAGCTTTCACCACTTTGAATATTTCTTGCCCAAAATGTTTCTGTTGAGGTGTCAGCTTATAGATTTATGGGAGCTCCCTTGAAGGTAAATAGCTGTCTTTTTGTGCCTGCCTTTAAGAGTCTCTCTGTCTTTAATTGTTTTCATTTTGATAATGATGTGTCTTGGTGTGGGCCCTGTTTGGGACTGTCTGTGCTTCCTGGCTTTGGGTATGTTTTTCCTTCACCAAGTTAGGGAAGTTTTCAGTCATTATTTCTTCAAACAGGTTCTTGATCCCTTGCTCTCTCTCTTCTCCTTCTAATATCTCTATGATGCAGATGTTGTTATGCTTCATGTTATCTCAAAGTTACCTGAAACTATCCTCATTTTTTAAAGATTCTTTTTTCTTTCTTTTTAAGATACATTTTATTGATTATGCTATTACAGTTGTCCCAATTTCTCTCCCTTTTCCCCCTCCACCCAGTACCTCCAGTTCCCTCCAGCAACCACCTCCCTTAGTTCATGTCCATGGGTCATGCATAGAAATTCTTTGGCTACCCCATTACCCACACTGTTCTTAATATCCCCTGGTCTTCTGTACCTACTGATTTGTGCCTCTTAATCCCTGCACCTTTTCCTTTGTTCTCCCTCTTCCCCTCCCAACTGATAATCCTCCAGATGATCTCCATACATATGGTTCTGTTCCTGTTCTGCTTGTTTGCTTAGTTTGTTATTTGGATTCAATTATTGATAGTTGTGAATTTATTGCCATTTTAATGTACATTTTTTTATCTTCTTTTTCTTATATTATTCCCTTTAGCATTTCATATAATAATGGTTTGGTGAGGATAAACTCCTTTAGCTTTACCTTGTCTGGGAAGAATTTTATCTGCCCTTCAATTCTAAATGATAACTTTGCTGATAGAGTAATCTAGGTTTTAGGTCCTTGCTTTTCATCACTTTGAATACTTCTTACCAGTCCCTTCTAGCCTGCAAATTTTCTTTTGAGAAATCTAGTCTTATGGGAACTCCTTTTAGGTAACTATTGTTTTTATCTTGCTGCTTTTTAGAGTCTCTCTTTATTTTTAACCTTTGGCATTTTAATTACAATGCATCTTGGTGTGCTCCTGTTTGGGTCCATCGTGTTTGGGACTTTGTGTGCTTCCTAGACTGTATGTCTATTTCCTTCACCAAATTAGGTAAACTTTCTTTCATTATTTTTTTCAAATAAGTTTTCAATTTCTTGCTCTTCCTCTTCTCCTTCTGGTACTCCTGTGATTTGGATTTGGTATGTTTAAAGATGTTCCAGAAGTTCCTAAGCCTACCTTTTTTTTTTTTTTTAATTCTTTTTTGGTCTTGCTGCTCTGATTGAATGTTTTTTCCTTCCTTGTGTTTCAAATCATTATTTTGATTCTTGGCTCCATTCCACCCACTGTTGGCTTTCTGTAGATTTTTCCTTATTTCACTTAATGCCACCTTCATTTCTGCCTGGGTCTTTTTTATGCTATTGAAGTACCCATTGAGTTACTGGAGCATCCTGAAAACCAGTGTTTTAAAGTATGCATCTGATAGATTGCTTTTCTCCATTTTGTTTAGTTTTTTTTCTGGAGTTTTGTTCAGTTATTTCATTTGAGCCATGTTTCTTTGTCTCCTCATTTTAGCAGCCTCTCTGTGTTTGTTTTTATGTGTTAAGTAGAGCTAATATATCTCCTAGGCTTGATAAAGTGGCTTTATATAGTAGGTGTCCTGTAGGGTCCACTGGCACAGCCTCCCCTGTACCCAAGCTGGGTAATCAAGGTGCACCCACTGTGTGGGCTGTGTACATTCTCCCTTTTTAGTTGGGCCTTGATTGCTGTTGACACATCCAAGGTCAGCCACCACCTGTGTTCTGCCCAGGGTCACACAGCATTAGCCAAAAGGTGATCTGCAGATGGCTACTACTTGTGCTGGGCTTGGAGGTGCCCAAGAGAGATCAAGCTGTGAACAAAGGCCAGCTACTACTAGGTTTGGGCCTGGGCAACTTAGCAAGAGGTACGGGGCTCACTGAAGCCAGAGGCTGCTTGTTTTAGAGAACTTAGGAAAATATGAAGCATGGGCCAAGACAAGCCATTCATATGGAAAAGGCACTGGAAGCAACTTGGGTGAAAATGGATGCAGCACAGCCTCAGGGAATCACCAGGGTGGGGGGAAACAGTGTGAGCCAGATTAATGGAGTCTCAGATATAGCACCTGCATACCAGCTCTGTAGCTCTGTGGAGTGAGGGCTCAAAAAAGAATCAGTGGTTTCTGCCAGCGCTTCTGTCTGGGAGAAAGCTGGCCCACAGCGCTCATCCTGATGCTGGACTATTCATTTCCTCCCCATTTGTCTCTGATGCCTTTTGATCTGCTGTTTTGGCTCTGCATCTCATAGGGAGTGAGTCCAAGTAAGTTTGTGCATGGGCCCTTTAAGAGGGACTGCCTATGATTCTAGCAGTTTCTGTCTTTCACACCCTCAATCCCACTGGGTTTTATAGGCAAAAGTTATGGAGACTTATCTTTCTGGCACTAGAACCCTGGGCTGGGGGGCCTGGTGTGGGGCTGGGGCCCTTCACTCCTAAGATATCCCTTCTTATTTTTATCCACCACACATAGTGTGGGTCCAGCCAGTTCCAAGTCCCCACCCCTCCTACCAGTCTTGATGTGATTTCTTCTTTAATGCCTTTGTTGTATGACTTCCATTCAGCTCAGTTTCCAACAGTTTTGAATGATGGTTGTATAGTTTAGTTGTAATTTTGATGTGATTGTGCAAGGAGGTGGGCTGTGTTTACCTATGCTGCCATCTTGACCAGAAAGATTGGTTTATTTTGTTGATGTTTTTTCTTTGCTGTGCAAAAACTTTTTAGTTTGATATAGTCCCATTTGTTTATTTTTTCTGTTTCCCTTGGCTAAGGAGATATATCAGAAACATATTGCTATGAGTAATGTCTGAGATTTTACTGCCTGTGTTTTATTCTAGGATTTTATGGTTTTGTGTTTTATATTTAAGTCTTTAATCCATTTTTGAGTTTATTCTTGTGTATGGTATAAGGAAGTGATCCAGATTCACTTTTTTGCGTGTATCCATCCAATTTTCCCAGCACCATTTATTGAATAGATTGTCTTTGCTCTATTGTGTTTTCTTGACTTTTTTAAAGAATAATAATTGACCATAAAGGCGTGAGTTTATTTCTGGGCTTTCTATTATGTTCCATTGGTTTATATGTCTGCTTTTATTCCAGGATCATTCTGTTGTTATTACTATGGCTTGTAGTACAGATTGATGCCAGGTAGCATGACTCCTCCAACTATATTCTTTCTGAAGATTACTGTGGCTATTCACAGCCTTTTGTGGTTCTATATTAATTTTTGGAATATCTTTCTAGTTCTATGAAACAAGCCGTTGGTATCTTGAGAGGAATTGTGCTGCATCTGTAGATTGCTTTGGGTAGTATGGACATTTTAATGATGTTAATTCTTTTTATCCATGAACCTGTTATATACTTCCATTTATTTGTATTTTCTTCAATTTCTTTCTGGAGTGTCTTGTAATTTTCCCAGTACAGGTCTTTTACATCCTTGGTTAAATTAATTTCTAGGTAAATTATTTTGTTTGATGCAGTTGTAAATGGATTGTTTTCTTAGTTTCTCTTTCTTATGGTTCATTATTGGTGTATAAAAATGTAACTCATCTGGATATTAATTTGTGTCTTGCTACTTTACAGGTGGAATCTTTAGGGTTCTCCCTATGCGATATTGCATCATCTACAAATAAAGATAGTTTTACCCTTCCTTTCCAATTTGGATACCTTTTGTTTTTTCTTCTTGTCTAATTGCCTGGCTAGAACTTCCAGTATTATGTTGAGTGAGAGTGGTGAAAGTGGACATTTCTGTCTTGTTCCTGATCTTGAGGGAAACACTTTCAGTTTTTGCTTTTGAATATGATATTGGTTGTGGGTTTGTCATATATGGCCTTTATCATGATGAAGCATGTTTCCTCTATTCCCCCTCAGCTGAGAGTTTTTGTCATAAATGGGGGTTGGGTTTTATCAGAAACTTTTTCTGTATCTATTGATACAATCATGTGATTCTTATTTTTCAGTATGTTTATGTGGTATGTCACATTTATTGATTTGTGGATACTGTACTAACCTTGCATCCCTGGAATAAATCCCACTTGATCATAGTGTATGATCTTTTTAATGTTTTGCTAGACCCAGTGCTAATATTTTGTTCAGAATTTTAGCATCTATGTTCATCAAGGATCTTTGCCTATGATTTTCATTTTTTGTAGTGTTTTTATCTGGTTTTGGATTTAGAGTAGTGCTGGTCTTGTAATAGATTTTGGGAGTCTTCCCTCCCCTTGAATTTTCTGGAATAGTTTGAGAAGGATAAGTGTTAGTACTTCCTTGAATGTTTGGTAAAATTCACTTGTGAAGCCATACAATCCAGGACTTTTACTTCTTGGGAATTTTTATTTTATTACTGCTTCAATTTCATTAACTGTTACCAGTCTATTCAGATTTTCTGATTCTTCCTTATTCAGTTTTGTAAGAGTGTATGTCTCTAGGAATTTATCCATTTCATCCAGATAGTCCAACTTGTTAGCATATAGTTGTTCATATTTTCTTACAATCTTTTGTATTACTGTGGTGTCAGTTGTTACTTCTCTTTTTCCATTTCTGATTTTATTTGTTTGATTCCTCTCTTTATTTCTTAATGATTCTGGTTAAAGTCTTGTCAATCTTCTTAATCTTTTCAAAGAACTGCTCTTGGTTTTATTATCATTTGTATTATATTTTTAGACTATTTTGTTTATTTCTGCTATGATCTTTATTATTTTATTTCTTCTCACTTTGCTTTGTTTTTTTCATTTGGGCCATATTTCATCATCTCCTCATTCGGGCATCCTTGCTGTGTTTGTTTCTGTGTATTAGGTAGGGCTGCTTTGACTCCCTTTCTTAGTAGCATGGCCTATTTTAGTCAAGTACACTGGGAAGTCGGATGGGGCCGAGCCTTAGCTAATCATCAGGGTGGGACAACCTGTGTCACCACTCTGTTGCTGCGTGTGGGGAAGGGCTCAGAAAGGGGCCTATGCCACTTGCATAGTCTCTGGAGTTTTGCCTGGGAGGAAGCTGTCTCCGGGCACTCTGTTGCCAGTCACTTCACTTTTTCCCAGTATGCCACTGATAATCCTTCCAGCTGTTTCCCTGGTGCCAAATCCCAGAGAGTGTGAGTCTGCTTGAGTCCTAAGTCTGTTGTGGGCCCTTTAAGAGGAGTCTCTTGAGAATCCCAGTTTCTTCTTCCATCTTTACCCCCACTGGTTTTTACAGCCAGGAGTTTTGGGGACCTGTCTTCTTGGCACTGGAAACCTGGGCTGGGTGGTATGGTCTGGGGCTATGATCCCTTGCTCCCAAAGTGTCCCTCTTGATTTTTATACACCACACAGGTATGTGGGACCACCCATTCCTATCTCTGCACCTCTCTGCACACTCTGCATCTCTTTGCACCTCTCAAATTCTCTGTGCCTCTTCCGTGTCACTGCTCTTCCTACCCATCTGGATTAATGTGGCTTCTTAAATTCTTGTTTTTTGAAATTCCATACAGTTTGATTTTCTGACAGTTCTGGGTGATATTTGTTTTGTAGTATAGTTGTATTTTTTGCTATAGTTGTGCAAGGAGGCGAGGTGTGTCTACCTATGCCTCCACTTGACTGAAAGTTCTAAAACTCTTTCCCTTTGATGCTTTGGCAGTTTTCTGCTACTTTTTGTCTAAATTGCTGATTCATTCCTCTGCTTCATCCAAACCACTGTTTATTCCTTTTGGTCTATTATTTACTTCAGGTATTATATTCCTTATTTCCGACTGCTTATTCTTTATGATTTCCCTGGGCCTTTTCATGCTCTCACTGAGTTCTTTGAAGTTCTCACTAAGTTTCTTGAGTATCCTTATAACCATATTTTTGAAATCTGGTAAATTTCTTACCTCCATTTCATTTAGATCTTTCTCTGGAGATTTCTCCTGTTCTTTCATTTGGGGCATGATTCTTGTTTCCTAATTTTTACTGCCTGTTTGTGTTTATTTCTGTGTATTAGATATATCTGTTAGGTCTCCAAGCCTTGGTAGGGTGGCCTTATGTAATAGGTTCCTGCTTGAACAAGTGGCTCAGTCTCCTTGATCATCTGAGCTGCATGCCCCAGAATATTCCTTGTGTGGGTTATGTCAGCACTCCTGTTGCAATTGAGTTTTGATTGCTGTTGGTCTCTTCTTGCATGGGGTTGACTCTCAGGCTGGCTAACGGGGAGGTTCGACCCCAACCACAGTGTAAGAGCTACAGTCAGGTGCTGACCACAGAAAGTGGAACTTGCCTCACAGGGTCCTGTGTCTGTTGAGATCTCCCTTTGATATGCCACTTGTGAAACTATTTGGATCTGGCTCTGATGCAGCCACTGCAGAAAACAGTATAGAATTTCTGCAAAAAATTTAAAAATGGAACTGCCTTTGACCCAGCAATCCCACTTCTGGGATTATATCCTAAGAATTCCAAAACACCAACTTGAAAGAATATGTGCACCCCTATGTTCATAGCAGCATTATTTACAATAGCCAAGATCTGGAATCAGCCCAAGTGTCCATCAGTAGATGAGTGGATAGAAAACTTCTGCTATATTTACACAAAGAAATACTACACGGTGTAAAAAATAAGGAACTCTTATCTTTTGTGGCAGCATGAATGGATGTGGAGATCAGTAGGCTAAGTGAAATAAGCCAGTCAGTGAAAGACAAATACCATATAATCTCAACTATATGTGAAACTTAATGAACAAAATTAACTGATGAGCAAAATAGAAACAGAGGCATGGATACACAGAACAGACTGACAGCTGTCAGAAGACATTGAGGAGTAGGGTACTTGATGAAAGAAGGTGATGGGATTCGCCAAAGAACACATGCATAACCCATTGACACAGACAGCAGTGTCAATGGGCAAAGGGAAGCAGGAGGTGGGGTGAGGAAGAGGTGGGCAAAGGAGGAAAATGGTGTAAAAAATAAAAATAAAGTAAAAAAAAGAAAGTGTCTGGATCGTAAACAAAATAAAAAATATCTCAGTACATGCCGCAGTCCAGCTGCAGCAGGATCCAGGGGGTCCCGAAGGTGGGTAAGGTGTCGGCGCGTGGAGATCAGGCAACGACACAACTCAGAGGATGGTGAAGCACTGATTCGTTTATTGCAAGTACAAGTGGATTTTTATATTTTCTTTTTTTGGCATAGATCAACATTTGCAGGTGCATAGCGTGATCAGTTAAGCAGAAAAAATCAATACAAAAGTAACCAGGAAAAGTACGAAAGTTCCCAAGGATTCAATTATATTAAACAAAGATTATTTTGACCAGGAGACCCATAAATCAGACGATTAGAATTTCTCAGAATTTGTTCATAGGGCAAAAGTATACAGTAGATTGAGCAGAGGCAATAAGGCCTTTGTGATGTCCAACTTAGCTATCTATTTTTTCTGTCTAAAATGTTTCTCTGTGTACTATAAACTTTAACTTCATAGTAACTGTTTCTACATGCTTAATAGCTAACCAGCTTTTCTTATTTCTATGGCTGTCTAATTGATATATATTCCTATTCAAGGTAAAGGAGGGGCTGTTACTCTAATGACTTTTAGACATTCGGGGACTTTCTATTATTTTGTATAACTTCATTGTAATTATACTAATCAATGAACCTAAAATACAAATGTCTAACAATCCCACCACCTTTTGATCACCAAAACAAACATGTAAGGAGAGATAGACAGGAAATCCAGCTACAGTTGTTAATTCAAGAGGTCTAACTTATTATTTTTTATTTCTTGAACACTAAGGAGGCCCAGACCGCTTAAGTCTCTTAAACCAGGGTAATTTAAATAAGCCAACATGTTTTCTCTTATGGTTAACAATTATATTGCCCTGGCTGTCGTACACCCCTGTATAAGGGAGAGGGGAATCTGTGGGGATTTTTTTCATCCTTTCATGCAGTTCCATGGGGAATGGAATGAGTAATGAGTAAGTACAGTACAATGCCTATATTTAGTAGCAAAAGCAAAATAATTAAAATAAAACAGCCAATTGTTAACTCAATTTGGATGCCACGTTCTCTTCTGGGGAGACGAATTCCTTGAACTCGAGTCCTCCATGCCTGAACCTTGTCAGACAACATGGTTGGAAGAGGACATGGCAAGTACAGTTTCAAATCTTTTTTTAATCATTATTTGTTGTTGTTCAAATACAGTTGCCTCCATTTTCCCACCACCACTATCCCTGGACCCACCCACCCCCACCTCCTACCCTCAATCCTGCCACCCTTTGGCTTTGTCCATCGGTCCTTTATACATGTTCCTTGACAACCCTTTCCCTTCTTTCTCCCATTATCTCCCACTGCTGTCCCCCCTGGTTACTGTCAGTTTGTTCTATTTTATTTTATGTTATTTTGTTTTGTTTTATTATTTTATTTTATTTTATTTAGTTGGTTATTTTTATTTATATATATTTTATTTATTTTTATTTTATTTTATTTTATTGTTGTTCTTGTACAGTTTTCTGTCTTTTGCTCTTATCCCAACCTACCTGCCAGCCCTCCCCACCTCCCTCCCATTCCGCCCCCACCTAGTTTTTGTCCTTGTGTCCTTTATACTTGTTCCTGTAAACCCTTCCCCTTTCCCCCTGAAATTCACTTCCCTCTCCCCTCTGGTCACTGTCAGCCTGTTCTCTATTTCAGTGTCTTTGGTTATATTTTGCTTGTTTGTTTTTTTGTTTAGTTTCCTATTAAAGGTGAGGTCATATGGTATTAGACTTTTACTGCCTGGCTTATTTCACTTAGCATAATAGTGCTCTCCAGTTCCACCCATGCTGTCATGAAGGGCAGGAGTTCTTTCTTTCTTTCTTTCTGCTCTGTAGTATTCCATTGTGTAAATGTACCACAGTTTTTTGATCCACTCATTTACTGATAGGCACTTTGGTTGCTTCCAGCACTTGGCTATTATAAAGTGTGCTGCTATGAACATTGGGGTGCATAGGTTCTTTTGGATTGGTGTTTCAGGGTTCTGGGGTGTAATCACAGCAGTGGGATTACTGGGCCAAAGGCAGTTCCATTTTTAGTTGCCTGAGGAAATTCCAAACTGTTTTCCACAGGGCCTGCACCAGTCTGCATTCCCACCAACAGTGTATTAGTGTTTCCTTTTCTCCGTAACCTCTCCAACACTTGTTTGTTGATTTGTTTATGATGGCCATTCTGACCAGTGTGAAGTGGTATCTCATTGTGGGTTTTTTAAAAATATATTTTATTGATTATGCTATTACAGTTGTCCCATTCCCCTCCTTCATTCCCTTCCACCCTACACACCCTCTCCCACCCACATTCCCCCCCATGTGTCATAAGTTCTTTACCTTCTACATTTCCCATACTATTTGCATCTCTCTGATGGCTAATGATGCTGAGGATCTTTTCATATGTTTCTGGGCCCTCTGTGTCTTTCTTGGAGAAGTGTCTGTTCAAGTCCTTTACCCATTTTTTAATTGGATTGTTTGTCTTCCTGAAGTGGAGTCCTGTGAGTTCTTGATATATTTTGGAGATCAAACCCTTGTCCAAGGTGTCATTTGCAAATATGTTTTCCCATATGGTTGGTTCGCTTTTCATCTGAAGACTGTTTTCTTTAGCCATGCCGAAGCTTTTTGTTTTGATGAGGTCCCATTTATTTATCTTTTTCTTTATTTCCTTTGCTCTAGAGGACATACCGGTGAAAATACTGCTATGTGGAATATTTGAGATTTTCTTGCCTGTGTTCTCCTCTAAGACTTTTATAGTGTTGCAACTTATATTTAAGTCTTTAATCCACCTTGAATTTATTTTTGTGTGTGGTGTAAGTTAGTGATCAAGTTTCACTTTTTTGAATGTAGCTGACCAGATCTCCCGACATCATTTGTCAAAGAGGCTATTTTCACTCCATTTTATGTTGCTGCCCACTTTGTCGACTATTAATTGATCATAGAGACTTCAGTTTATTTCTGGGCTCTCTATTTTGCTCTACCACTGAACTATACCCCCATGGACTCTCTATTATGTTCCATTGGTCTATGTGTCTGTTCTTATGCCAGTATCAGACCATTTTGATTACAGTGGCCTTGTATTATAGTTTTATTTCTGGTATTCTTATCCCCCCTACTTTCTTCTTATTTCTCAAAATTGCTGAGGCTGTTTGGGGTCATTTATGGTTCCATAAAAATTTGTGAAATGTTTGTTCTATATGTGTTTTGCTTGATGACTCTGGTTAAAGGCCTGTCAATTTTGTTTATTTTTTCAAAGAATCTGCTTCTGGATTTATTGATCCTTTGAATTGTGCTTTTAGTCTCTATGTCATTTAATTCTGCTCTGATCTTGATTATTTCCTTCCTTCTACTTGCTCTGAGCTTTGTTGTTGTTCCCCCAGTTCTTGTAGATGTAGGGTTAGGTTCTTGATTCGTAATGTTTCTATCTTTTTTACGTAGGCCTGTATTGCTATGAACTTCCCTCTCAAGACTGCCTTTGCGGTGTCCCATAGTTTTGGACTATTGTGTGTTTGTTTTCATTTGTTTCCAGAAACTTTTTGATTTCTTCCTTTAGCTCATTATTATCCTATTCATTGTTTAATAGCATGCTGTTCAGTCTCTATGAGTTTGAACATTTTTGAATTTTTTCCTTGAGGTTGGGTTCTAGTTTCAAGCCCTTGTGGTCAGAGAAGATATTTGATATGATTTCAATTTTCTTGAATTTTTTGAGTTTCTTTTGTGTGTGTGTCCTATCATGTGGTCTATCTTTGAAAATTTTTCATGTGTATTTGAAAGGAATGTGTATTTTGCTTCTTTGGGGTGAAAGGTTCTATATATATCAGTGAAGTCCATTTGATCTAATACATGGTTCAGTTCCGCAATATCCTTGTTGATATTTTGTTTGGAAGTTCTGTCCACTTTTGACAGTGGGGTGTAAAATCCTCTACTATAATTGAGTTGCTCTCTATAGCTTTCCTGAAATCCTCCAAGAACTTCCTTATATATTTGGGTGATCCTATATTGGGTACACATATGTTTACAAGGTGTATGTCCTACTTGCTGGATTCTTCCTTTGAGTATTATGAAGTGTCCTTCTGTGTCTCTTTTTTATAGCCTTTGTTTTGAAGTCTATTTTGTCAGATATAAATATTGCTATCCTGGCATTTTTTCCTGCCCATTTGCTTGGAATATTTTTTCCAACCCTTCACTTTCAGTCTGTGTAGGTCTTTTGTTCTGTGGTATTTCTCTTGTAGGCAGCATATGTGAGGGTCTTGTTTTCTTATCCATTTAACTACCCCATGTCTTTTGATTGGAGCATTTAATCCATTTACATTTAAGGTTATTATTGATAGGTACTTTTTCATTGTCATTTACTCCCTTTGTACCTTTGTTCCTCTCTCTCTCAGTTTCTCTTCTTCTTCTTAAAGCATCTCTAGCATGTCTTGCAATGCTGGTTTGGTGGAGGTGTACTCTTTTAGCCTTCTTTTGTCTGAGAAGCTCCTTATTTTACCTTACATTTTAAATGAGAGCTTTGCTGGGTAGAGTAGTGTGGTTGCAGGCCTTTGCTTTTTATTACTTGGAATAGTTCTTGCCATTCTCTTTTGGCTTGTAATGTTTCTGTTAAGAAGTCAGCTGCTAGACTTTTGGGCTCCCTTTTATGTTATGTCCTGTTCCTCTCTTCCTACCTTTATTCATTCTCTCTTTGTCTCTGAATTTTCCTAATTTAATTATGATGTGTCTTGGAGTGTGTCTGTTTGTGTGTCTTGATTGGGACCCTCTGTTTCCTGGACTTGTGTGCCTTTTCTCCCATGAAATTAGGGACGTTTTCCATCATTACTTTTCCAAAGAGGTTTTCTATTCTTTTCTCCTTTCTCCTTCTGGTATCCCTATTATATGGATATTATTCTTTTAATGTGTCCTGCATTTCCCATAACCCTCTTCATTCTTTTTGAGTCTTTTTTCCTTTTCTTGATGTTTTTGTGAGTTTTTTTCTACCTTGTCCTCCATCTCACTGATTCGATCCTCTGCCTCATGTAGCCTGGTCTTGATTCCATCTACTGTGTTCTTCATTTCAAAAATTGTATTCTTCATTTCCTCTTAGCCCTTGTTGATTTTTTTAATGTCCTTTTTTATGCTGATATAGTTTGTAGTAAGTTCTTCATTCTTCCCTGTAGGTTTTGGTAGTTTGCACTGAGTTCATTGAGCATCCTTGTAACCATTGTTTTGAACTTAATCAATATCTGATAGTTGATTTGCCTCTATTTCATTTAGCATTCTTTCTGAGGATTCCTCCCTCCTTTCTATTGGGGATTGTTTCTTTGTCTTCCCATTATTTGTGAGACTCTTTTTGTTTGCTTCTGCCTCTTAAATTGATCTGTTTTGACTCTTTGTGTTTGTGGTGTGAACTTCTATGGTAGGAGGCCTGTGAGATTCAGTGATGTTGTCTCCTTGATCACCTGAAGTAGATGCTCTTGGGATTCCCTTTATGCTGTTTATGCTGGTTCTTTGGATATAATTGGATTTTGATTGTTGTTGAGGTTTCTTTGGTGGGTCCTTCCCTCCAGCTGGTTGACAGAGTGGCACTCCACCCACCATGTCCTGTGTGCTGTTGTACAGGTACTGCCAGAACAAAACCACAAAGTCCAGGAAATAAACCCTTATCTGCAAAAATAACTCCCTCCCACAATCCCACTATCAACAGCAAACGAACCAGTATTAATACGGGTGTAAGAGATGAGGACTATTATAAGACAGGAGAGCGGATATGAGATGACCTACTGAAAGAAAAACGATTTTGAGAGTGTAGGGGGAGGAGCTCTAATAAGAGTTGGGAGTTGTGAAGTGAGAGAATTGACACAATGAAAAGAGAGAGATTAAAATTTACATCATGAAAAAAGGGAATGAGAAGCAACCTAGGTGCCCATCAGTAAATGAATGGATCAAGAAACTATAGTACATTTACACAATGGAATTCTATGCAGCAGAAAGAAAGAAGG
>PVKU01005057.1:62389-131773 GCA_004027475.1 Anoura caudifer
AGAGGGGAGGGGGGAGGGAATTTCAGGGGAAAAGGGGAAGGGTTTAGAGCAACAAGTATAAAAGACATATGGACAAAAACTAGGGGGGGTTGGAAATGGGAGGGAGCTGGGGAGGGCTGGGGCGGTGGGCTGGGATGGGAGTAAAAGATGGAAAACTGTACAAGAACAACAATTAAAATTAAAAAAAAAGAAATAGGAAAAAAAGGAATGAAGAATGTGGAATTGAGTATGAGAAGGGAAGTATATAGCATTAGGTTTAAACAGAAATGAAAATAATATAAAATAAAGTTGGAGAGAGAAAGAAGAAGGAAGGAAAAATAGTAAATAATTAATAAAAATGTAGGAGCCAAATTGGAGAGAAGTTCCACCACAGTAGTGTCAACAACAAATGAGGTAAAATTAATATAGTTGGTGTGGGAATAAGAGAGGGAAAAAGAAACAGAAAAGTCTGAGAGATGTCTAGAAGAATGGGAAGTGATTTTGAAATGATAGCGGGAGAGGAAATACTAAGCCAGGAAGAAAAACCAGGCTAGACAGGGAAGAATTAAAGCTAGGGATGTAAGGGAAACAAAAAGAAAGGAGAATAAAGAAAAATATAAGGGCAGGATAAAGGAGAAATAGAAAAAAGACAAAAAAAGAAAAAAACAGGCTAAGATGGGAAAATTAAAAATTTGAGATAAAAAAAGAGTAGGAGTCCTGGATGGTGTCGCTCAGTGGATTGAGTGCCAGCCTGCAAACAAAAAAGTTCTCTGGTTCTGTTACCAGTCAGGGTTCATGCCTGGATTGTGGGCCAGGTCCCCAGTAGGGGGCACTCAAGAGGCAACCACACATTGATGTTTCTCTCCCTATTTTTCTTTCTCCCTTCTCTCTAATAATAAATAAAATCTTTAGTAAAAAGAAAAAAAAAAGTAGATGAGGGACCAGCAAAATTTGATATTTGAAATACAAAATTAATGAAGCTCTAGAAATATAATTGAAAAAATACAACAACTACCCTACCCACAACCAACTAGCAAAGATTGCTACAGGTGGAGAGAGAATATGAGTATTTTAAGAGCAGGGAAAAAGGATGTCAGATGACCATTGACAACAAAATTGGTGTTGTGTGTCTGGAGTGGGAGAAAGAGTAATGGTGTGGAATGGAAACAAGTTGTAGCAAGAGAGAAAACAATTTGAAATGAAAATAATGGGAGAAGGGGGAAGGTAAAATGAGGTAAGAGAAGGAAGAAGTGAAATATGTGAATTGAAATAAACCATGGTATAAAATGTAGTGACTTAATATGTGCAAACTTGCTGGACAAGAAATGAATGTTAAAAAGCTATGCAGTAAAGAAAATATCACAAACCATGGAGAAGACAACAGTGGATTTTGTCTTGATAGCTTCTTGTATCTGCCACTTGTTTTTTTTCTTTCTTGATCTGCTTCTGGTGATGTCAGATGTTGACCCTGTCTGACCTTAGGCAGCCTGTACAAGACTTTCAGGGATCTACTGTTCCTGGCTGTCTCCTTCAGTTGTTAATCCAGTCACTCTGCACTCTGCAGTCAGGTTTAAGCACCATAGGTTGGGGCTGAATCCCTCATAGGGTAGGAACTCTTGTTTCCCTTCAGGCTGCTGCTGCTGCTCGGAGGGGAGCAGTCTGCCTGAGCAGGATGGCTGCTCCTGTATGGGGGTTGGCTCAGCACCGGAATCCCAGTGGCTACTCTCTCCAAAGCCTCTGTCCCCAGTCTCTCTCCTCAAGTCTCTCTAGTCCACTCTGCCCCACCTTTGCAGGGATCTACTGCTGTGGCTGTCTCTTTCTGTTAATCTAGTCAATCAGTATCCAGCAGTCAGGCTTAAGCACCACAGAGCTAGAGCAGAGTCTCTCCTGGGGTTGGGGCTGTTGTTTCCCCTCAGGCTGCTACTGCTCAGAGGGAAGTGGTCTGCCTGAGCAGGATGGCTTCTTCTGCATGGAGGCCTCAACACTGGGATCCCAGCCTCCACTCTTTCAGTTCTCTCCCTAAAGTTTCCATACCCATTCTCTCTTCAGGCATTACCAGCCCACTCTTGCCCCCCCTTTGCCAGAGCCTAGGGTAAGTGGCTGCAAATTAAAATTTGTGTTTTGGCCCTTTTAATGGGTCTTGCATCTCCAGCCTTCTGTCTCTGCAACCTTGCTGCTTTTTGCCTCTGGCTGTTCTCTGTACTTTTTGGACTCTGGTGCTCGAGGCTGGGAATCCTAGCTTAGAGGTTGGACCCCATTCTTTTCAGGGGGATCCAACCAGTCACTTAATTTTCCCACTGGCACTGCTGCCTGTGGGTGCCCAGTCAGCCTTCTCAAGTGTCTACTGCACTCCTTACCAGATAAGATTGTGCCGAAGCTGATTCTTCTGTCTGTCCAAGGTTATTCAGCTTCTCTCTTGCTATTGTTCAGTTGTTTGTTCTGGGTGGTTTCTCCGCAATTGAGTTGTAATTCTGGACTAGCCCTGGGTGGAAGTTAGTGTGACTTCATTCATTCCTCTGCCATCTTCCTCACCCCCTCTCATCTAGTTTCAAATTTTCAGGTGACTCATCCATACTTAAATCAGACTTTCACTGATTTATCTTGTTTCCCCAGTCACCAAGTTCACCTCCTTCCCTGCGCTTTCCTCATTCTCTATTTCCTTTGACTTTTTCTGAAATGTTTGAGAATGCAGTCTGTTCCATAATGCAATGAATAATCCATATATAAATTAGCTTAATAGTCATATGAAATAGGGAATATCAGTATAATATAGAAGTTAGTTAGTTCACAGGTAATTTTATTAGTTTAATGTGGCCAGAATAGTAGATTTATAACATTCAGAAGAAAAGGCAAAAATCTTCAATTTTATGTTTTGTTAGGAGCCCTTTTACCTCTGTACCAAGCAAATTAATGATAAATGCTTGCACCCAGGGCTCCCGCCTCAGAGACATATACAATCAGCCTTGCATGGCTTCTAGCTAGACACATTGTACTTTACCTGTTTTGTATCTTAATGGTACCCTTAGTGACTCAAGGCTTTGTTTTCATGTGCAATGTCTCAGTTTCTGAAATCCAGCATTTTCACTTAATATTTGTGCATTTTCATACTAATGAAGTGGCCTTTAGCTATGCTGAGCTGCCTTTTGGGTTCCCTTGAGGTTCCTATTACTGTATTAGTGCTCTGCTAATACAGTTGCATAGATTTGAGTAGTCCTCTCCAGCTCTACTTTCTTATAAACTTTAATTTTGGGGTGCAAATAGGTATCATTTGTAATAGGCATTATTTTCAGTGGCTTTTATTTCTTTACGGAAGTTTTCTTTTTTCTGGAACAGAAAAACAGCATGTGTTTGCTTTCTTGTTTCTTTCAGATTTGGAGTCCAGATACAAGACCAATACTTTATCTCCAGAAAAGGATATTTATGAAACATATTTATTCCAGTGGGAGATAATGCAGACAAGTAAAAGCTATTGCCTTCAGGACTCCATTTTTAGACATTATTGGGAATGCAAAAGTAAGTCTGAGAGGCAAATGGAACCACAAGAAGGATATTTGGGGCAAGTGAAAAATACTTCTGAAAAAATAACCACTTACAAAAAGCAAAATTTTCTTGCTGAATATCAGAGAGTTCATAATGGAGAAAAGTTATATGAATGTAAGGAATGTATGAAGACCTTTATTCGTCGTTCAACACTTAGTCAACACCTGAGAATTCATACTGGTGAGAAACCTTATAAATGTAAGGAATGTGGGCAGGCTTTTAGACAGCGTGCACACCTTATTCGACATCACAAACTTCATACTGGTGAGAAACCCTATGAATGTAAGGAATGTGGGAAGGCCTTTACAGTGCTCCAAGAACTTACTCAACATCAGAGACTTCATACTGGTGAAAAGCCCTATGAATGTAAGGAATGTGGAAAGGCCTTTAGAGTACATCAGCAACTTGCCAGGCATCAGAGAATTCACACTGGTGAGAAACCCTATGAATGTAAGGCATGTGGGAAGACCTTTAGGCAATGTACACACCTTACTCGACATCAGAGACTTCATACTGCTGAGAAGCTCTATAAATGTAAGGAATGTGGGAAGGCCTTTGTATGCAGTCCAGATCTTAGAGTACACCAGAAAATTCATTTTGGTGAGAAGCCTTATGAATGTAAGGAATGTGGAAAGGCTTTTAGAATATGCCAACAACTTACTGTCCATCAAAGTATTCATACTGGTGAGAAACCCTATGAATGTAAGGAATGTGGAAAGACTTTCAGATTAAGACAACAACTTGTTCGCCATCAGAGAATTCATACTCGGGAGAAACCTTATGAATGTATGGAATGTTGGAAGACCTTTAGTAGTTACTCACAACTTATTTCACATCAGAGTATTCATATTGGTGAGAGACCTTATGAATGTGAAGATTGTGGGAAAGCCTTTAGACTGCTCTCACAACTTACTCAACATCAGAGTATTCATACTGGGGAGAAACCCTATGAATGTAAGGAATGTAGAAAACCATTTAGACTGCTCTCACAGCTTACTCAACACCAGAGTATTCATACTGGGGAGAAACCTTATGATTGTAAGGAATGTGGTAAGGCTTTTAGACTTTATTCATTTCTTACTCAACACCAGAGAATTCATACAGGTGAGAAACCCTACAAATGTAAGGAATGTAAGAAGACCTTTAGACAGCATTCACACCTTACTCAACATCAGAAAATTCATAATGGAATTTAGTACAAGAAAGCCTTGAAATGTATAGAACATCAGAAAATTCATTTTTGAGCATTTTTTATGCTCACATCTAAGCATAAGAAATTTCATATTATAGAAAAATGTTGCTTTAAAAGCCTTTCTTCACCATTCAAACATTATCTTTAGCAAATATATGTCAGAGAATAATACAATGAATGTAATAAAAATGCTTAGCTTTATCATTATCTCCATTTCACCACTTTATTACCAGTGTGTTACTGGACAAGGTATTTAAACTTCTGTGCCTCATTGTATTCACTCATAAATTGGTGATAATAGCACCTATGTAGATTATTTATTGCTGTGTAATATATTACCACAACTCAATTAATAGCTTAAAATAATACATATATATTATTTCATAATTTCTAGGAGTTAGATGTCTGGGTATAATTTAGTTGGATCTTCTGCTTCAGGGTCTCTCACAAGGCTAAAATCAAAGTTTTAGCTGGGGCTGAGTCTCATCTGAAGACTTAGCTGGGGAAGGGATCCACTTCCAACCTCACATGGTTGTCAGGTGAATTTATTTTCTTGAAGGCTATCACATTGAGGTCCTCAGTTTCTGACTGTTGGCCAAAAGCTGAACTCAGTTCCTTGCCCTATGGGCCTCTTCAACATGCTGCTTACTTCGTCAAAACATGCAAGCCAAGAAGGCATAGAGTTTGTTAGAATCATAAAAGTTATAATATTGTGTAGTCTAATCACTGAACATTAGGTTGGCCAAAAAGTTTGTTTGTTTTTTTTCTAAAAGGTGGCTCTAGAGGCTCCTAGTTATCTTTAACTTCATTCAAAACAATTTTGTTAGATGGTGTTGCAACAGCTGTCATGTCAGCATGAAATTTCAAAATACCTTCTCAAACTTGGTGAATTTTTGTGTAGCAGTTTCAATATTAAATGAAAGAAAATGTGCAACATTTTTGGCATATTATGCTTTGTTATTTCAAGAAAGGTAAAACACCAAAAATGATTCATGCAGTGTATGGAAAAGGTGCTGTGACTAATGGAACGTGTCAAAGTGGTTTGTGAAATTTTGTCCTGGAGATATCTTGCTAGACAATGCTCCATGGTTGGGTAGACTGGCTGAAGTTGATAGTGATCAAATCAACACATTAAGAATAATCAACGTTATACTATGAGGGAGGTAGTTGATATACTGAAAATATCCAAATCAATATTTTTTGGTGAAAATGAAAAAATGTGTCTTATTTTATGGAAAAAACTGTACAGACTTTTTGGCCAACCAAATATTTCATCACTTTCACTGTCTTCTGCTGGCTACAAGCAAATTTCTAGGTTGTCCACACTCAAAGGAAGGGGAGTAAACAAGAATGTGAATACGAGGAGGTAGGGACCACTGGGGTCAGTTCAGAGTCAGCCTGCAACATTGTGTAATAGAATTGCAAGGATTAAGTAGTTAATAGTTAGAAAAATAGCAGCCACATAGCATGTTTTCTGTAAATATTATCTGTAATTGTATCATTATTAGTACTAGTGAATTCATATGAAAGGAATACCCTATAGAAGTAATAGATGGAGAAATGCCTTTTCTCACTGTTCAGCACTTATTTGTTCTGGATGAAATATAGGAGGTTGTATTGAATATTAGAACTTCTTCATCACTTAAGCTACATCAGATATTTTATGCTGAAAAGAAAGCCTTGAGAATTTCATGAAAAAGAGGTTTTTAAGAGTACAACTATTGAAGACTCAAAGAGAAACATGAAATTATTTTCCCATAATAAATTCCCAAAAGTAGATGTTTTATAATTTCTATTGTCTGAGCACAAATCAAGATTGATTAGAAACTATCAAGAAGATGGCAAAAAGGAAACTAATCACTGGAAATTTAACATTGTATGTGCATACTTTGTGTGTGTGTGAGAGAGAGAGAGAGAGATAGTATGTGTAAAACTCTTGTATAAAAGGAAGAAAACATTATTTCATTACAGTCAGTATGATTTTTGGTGCTCATATTATCCCATCTTCAACTAGTAGAAGTAGAGTCTTTTGAAATGACACCACCAGTAGTTAGTTTACTTGGTATGGCTCTATAGTTCAGTCAGCTATGGATGACGTTTTGGCACAACTCAGCATTCTGCAAATTGATAAATAAGGGGGAAAATAATTTATTTTACTTTTCCCATGTGAACCAAATTTTACAGCCATCAAAAGCTTTTCAAATTAAAGAGTCTTTAAAATCTAGTAAATACAGAGGGATTGACAGGATTAGAATAATCACCATTTTCTAGTTTCCTAATAGAATAATGGGTACAGAAACTGATCAGTGAATACTAAAACTATTAAGTGAAGGTTTTTATAGTGAGAACATTAGAATGTATTTACTGAGCTGACCACCTCTGAACCCTTTGATCAACTTTAACCACTATAAAAGTGGGGCTATCAGACTATTCACTTCCTGAAATAATGCAACAGAAAGTACACACCACTACTTATACAGCCTTATTGCCAAAATAATGAACTGAAGGAATTAAACCATTAAGTCAGTTTTTTTTTAAACAAAGAATTTAGGGACTAGATAAACAAAGTAAATGGCAACACAAGAAAGCAGCCAAACAAATCCAGTATGTGTAAAATTCTACAAAACAATCTGCTTTCCTCAACTAATGAGTGCCATGAAAAAGAAAATAAGGGCAATTGTTAACAGATTAAAAGAGACAAGGGACATACCAACTAAACGGTATGTGGACATTACTTGGACCTATTTGGAACAAAATGTAAAAGGATTTTGGAGACAATGAGGGGAATGTGGACATGCACCGCCTATTAGGTAATTATTAGAAATAATTTTGTTAGGGATGATAATGTCAATGTGGTTTAGAAGTAAGAGCTCTTGTATGTTAGAGTACATGCTTACATGTTTATGAAATGATAAGCTATCCAGATTTAAATTAAAATACTTCAGCAATAGAAAAAGTTGGCAAAGAGAACTGGAAAGTAGATCGACAAAATGTTGATAATCACTGAAGTGGAGTAGTTTGTGTATTGGGGTTTGTAATAATATTTCTACTGTTTATATATTTGAAAGTTTCAATAAAAAATGTTTAATGTCAAAACTGAAATTATAGACTACTTAGAAATGATTATTAATGAGAAGCCTGCATATCTAAACCTGTTTGATATGACTGAAGTTCTATTCAGGAAGAAATGAATGCCCTTTAATAAGTAAACTTTGGGCACAGTCTCAATCTTGGTCACTTATCCACAGCAGTCAGGTCTGGGCTTATCACATATATGAATGTGTTTAAGGAATGAGTAAACATTTGTGTCAAGAAATCAGAAACAACAAAATAAAACCTCAAGAGAAGCAAAGTACAATTAAAAATAGGAATTAAGAGACTAGACAATAGTAGACTTAATTGAATGTTTTTAAAAGGTTTTTCAATTACAGCTGACATTCAATATTATATTAGTTTTAGGTGTACAGCATAGTGGTTAGACATATAACTTAAGAAGTGATCCCTTGATAAGTTTTATTACCTATCTGACACCATTTATAATTATTACTATATTACTGACTATATTCCCTATGCCGTACTTTACAGCCCTGTTACCTTTTGTAATTGCCAATTTGTACTTCTTAATTCCTTCCTTTTTTTCCATCCATTCCCAACCCCCTCCAATCTGACAACCCTCAGTTCTCTTACTTCTGTTTTGTTTGTTCATTTATTTTGTGTTTCAGATTTTGCATATAAGTGAATCACATGGTATTTGTCTTTCTGTCTGACTTATTTCTCTTAGCGTAATGCCCTCTAGATCCATCTATGTTGCACATGGAATGATTTTGTTCTTTGTGGCAGAATAATAGTTCATTGTATACATGCACCACTTCTTTATCCACTTTGTCTATCAATGGAACTTACTATATTTTGTCAGGTATAATGCTCACTCACATTTTTGTGCACATTATACATGGGATTATTATGCCCATTATTATACCCATGGTATGTATTCATTATACTCATGTATAGTACATGTCCTTATTTTTCCCTCAAAAATTTGGACAAAAAGTGTGCATTATACACAGCAAAATACGGTAGATTGTTTCCATATCTTGGCTATTATAAATAATGCTGCAGTGAACATAGGGATGCATATATCTTTTTGGGTTAGTGTATTGGATTTCTTTTAATTAATACCCAGAGGTGGAATTACTGGATCATATGATAGTTTTATTATTTTTTGAGGAGCCTGCACACTGATTTTCATAGTGGTTGTATCAATTTGAATTTTCACAAGTAGTGCACAGGGCTTTCCTTTTCTCCACATCCTTGACAACACTTGTTGTTTGTTGATTTATTAATGATAACATTTTGATAGGTATGAAGTGATGTCTCCTGGTTCATATTTTAACTTTATTTCTGTTGACACTATTACAGGTGTCCCCTGCCTGCCTCCCCACCTTTACCCATCTCCACCCAACTCTGTCCTCCCTTTTCTCTGGTCATCACCGCACTGTTTGTTTCTATATGTTATACTAGGTTGGCTAATCCCTTTACCTTTCATCCTGTGCCCCCTCCCCGCTCCTCTGACAGCTATCAGTCTGTTCCATGTATTTATGCTTCTGTTTGTATTTTTTTCATCAGTTTATTTTGTTTATTAGGTTTTAATTTGCTTTCTCTGATGATAAGTGATATTGTGCGTCTTTGCATATGTCTATTGGCCATCTGTATGTCCTCTTTGGAAAAATGTCTGTTAACATTCTCTGCCCATTTTTAAATCAGATTGTCTTTATTGTCTTTTCATGTTAAGTTGTATGAGTTCCTTATATATTTGGGATATTAACCCCTGTCAAATGTATAATTGGAAAATAACTTTTTCCAATCAGTAGTTTCTTTTTTTGTTTGTTGATGATTTTCTGTGCTGTGCAAAAACATTTTGTTTGATGTGGTCCCTTTTGTTTATTTTTTCTTTTTATTTCCTTTGCCTGAGGAGACCTACACCAAAAGTTATTACTAAGAGCAAATCAGAGAGGTTGCTATCTGTTTTCCTCTAGGAGTTTTATGGTTTTGGGTCTTACATTTAAGTTTTTCATCCAGTTTGGGCATATTCTTTTATAAGAAACTGGTCTTGTTTCATTTTTTTGCATATAATAATCCAGTTTTCCCAACACTATTTATTGAAGAGTGTATATTCTTGCTTTCTTTGTCAATTATTAATGGACCGAATAGGCATCAGTTTTTTTCTGGGCTCTTTAGTCTGTTTCACTGACCGGTGTGTTTATTTTTATGCCAGTACCATGCTATTTTAATTACAATAACCTTGCAGTGTAGTTTGATATCTATAGTGTAATTCCTCCAGCTTTGTTCTTCTTTATATTGCTTTAGTTATTCAGCTATTATAGTTCAATATAAATTTTAGGGTTTGTGTGAAAAAGTTCTAGTTCTGTCAAATATGCCACTAGTATCTTGATAGGAATTGTACTGAATGCATAGATTGCTTTATGTAGTATGGACATTGTAACATCAGTTTTATTAACAAACACAGGACGTGCTTCCATTGACTGTATTTTGTCCTGTATAATGCACACCCACATTTCTGTGTGCATTATACATGGGATTATTTTGCCCATGGTATGTATGTAGTCATTATACCCATGTATAATGTGCATCCTTATTTTACCTAAAAATTTTGGGCCAAAAAGTGTGTATTGTACATAGCAAAATATGGTATTTACATCTCCTCCAATTATTTTCGTCAATGTCTCATAATAGTTTCTGAGTATAGGTCTTTTAGCTCTTTGGGTTTTTTGATGCAGTTTTAAATGGAATGGTTTTCTTAATTTCTCTTTCTGATAGATTATTAATGGTTTTTAAAAATGCAACCAATTTTTGAATATTAACTTTGTATTCTTTTACTTTATTGAATTCATCGATCAGTTCTAATATTGTCTGGTGGACTCTTTCAGGTTTTCATATATAGTATCATGTCATCTCTAATAATGACAATTTACTTCTCTCCAATTTGAATGCTTTTATTTTCTTTATTTTTTGTTTGTTTGATTGCTGTTCTTAAGGCTTTTGATACTGTCTTGTATAGAAGTGGTGAAAGGTGATATTCTGGTTTTGTTCCTCATCTTAAGGAAAATGTTTTAGCTTTACAGTGTTGAGTTTGTTAGCTGTGGGTTTGTCATATGGTTTTTATTATGTTGATGTTTTTCTCCCTATTCCCACTTAGCTGAGAATTTTTATCCTAAATGGATCCTGAATTTTGTCAAATGTATTTCTGCATTTATTGATATGATTATATAATTTTTATCCTTCACTTTGTTGATGTGGTATGTCATGTTAATTGATTTGCATCCCAGGAATAAATCTCACTTGGTCATGGTATATGATCTTTAAAATGTATTGCTGAATCCTGTTTGAATATATTTTGTTGAAGTTTTTTGCATATATGTTCATCATGGATCTTGGGCTATTATATATATATACACACATATATATACATACATATATTAATTTATTTGTCTGGCTTTAGAATTAGGGTAATGCTGAGCTCCTAAATGAGCTTGGGAGACTTTCCCCCTCTTCAATTTTTTGAAATAGTTTAAGAAGGATAGGTGTTAAGTATCCTGTGATTGTTTGGTAAAATTCACCTATAATGCCACCTGGTCTAGGACTTTTGTTTTGGCAGTTTTTAGATTACTGATTTAATTTTGTTCATTATCAGTCTTTTCAGATTTTCTGTTTCTTCTTGATTCCATTGTGGAACATTGTATGTTTCTAGAAATTTATCCATTTCCTTCAGGGTGTTTAATTTGTTGGCATATAATTGTTTGTAGTATTTTCTTATGGTCCTCTTTATTTCTGTGGTATAATCACTTTTGTTTCATTTCTGATTTTACTTTGGGAGGCTTTCTATATATATATATATTTTTTTTTATTTTATTTTATTTTTTTTTTTGGTGAGCCTGTCTAAAGGTTTAAAGAATCATCTCTTGGTTTCATTGATCTTTTGAATTTTTTTAGACTCTTTTATCTATATTTGCTCTAATCTTTATTCATTTCTTTCTTCTACTCACTCTGGGCTTTATTTTTCTTTTTCTAATTCCTTTAGGTTTAAGTTTAGATCATTTATTGGAGATTTTTCTTCAGGTAGGCTTGTATTACTATGAGTTTACCTCTTAGGATGGCTTTTTCGTAGAATTTGGGTCATTGTATTTTCATTTTTAATTGTGTCAAGGTATCTTTTCACTTCTTTGATCTCATTATTAATGCAATCATTGTTTCGTAGCATGCTATTTAGCCTTCATGAGTTTTTTCTTTTAGTTCTTACTGTAATTGATTTTTAGTTTCATATCTTTGTGATAGAAAAGATGCTTGATTTTATTTCAATCTTTATATGTTTACAAGGGTTATATCCTCTTGTTGGATTGATCCCTTTATCATTATGTGATGGTTTTGTCTTTCCTTATAGCCTTTGTTTTAAAGTCTTGTCTCATTTAATATTGGTATACCAGTTCATTTTTTAATTAACAAAATTTAAATTACAGTTAACATTTAATATTGTAATAGATTTAGGTGTACAGAACAGTGATTAGACATTTTTTATTGTTGTTTAAGTACAGTTGTCCTCATTTCACCCAACCACAACTCCCATTCCTGCCTCCCACCCTCAAACCTACCCCCTATGGCTTTGTCCATGTGTCCTTTATACATGTTCCTTGATAGCCCTTTCCTATTATCGCCTATTATTCCTCTCCCCACTCCTATCTGGTTACTGTCAGTTTGTTCTTTATTTCAATGTCTGGTTGTATTTTGCTTGCTTGTTTGTTTTGTTGATTAGTTTCCACTTATAGGTGAGATCATATGGTTTTTATCTTTTATCACCTGGCTTATTTCAATTAGCATAACGCTCTCCAGTCTCATCCATGTTGTTGTGAAGGGTAGGAGCTCCTTCTTTCTTCTTGCTGTGTAGAATTCCATTGTGTAAATTTTCCACAATATTTTGATCCACTCATTTATTGATGGGCACCTAGGTTGCTTCCAGCACTTGGCAATTGTAAATTGTGCTGCTACGAATATTGGGGTGCATATGCTTTTGATTTGGTGTTTCAGATTCTTAGGGTATAATCCCAGCAGTGGAATTGCTGGGTCAAAAGGCAGTTCTATTTTTAGTTGTTTTTTTAAAAAATATATTTTATTAATTATGCTATTACAGTTGTCCCATTTCACCCCCTTTATTCCCCTATGCCCTGCTCACCCCCTCCCACCCGCATTCCCCCTGTTTAGTTCAGATCCATGGGTCACACATATAAGTTCTTTGGCTTCTCCATTTCCTATACTATTCTTAACCTCCCCCTCTCTATTTTCTACCTACTATTTATGCTACTTATTCTCTGTACCTTCCTCCTCCCCCTTCCCCAGTATATCCATCCATGTGATCTCCATTCTGTGATTCTGTTCCTGTTCAAGTTGTTTGCTTTGTTTGTTTTTGGTGGTTTTTTTTTTTTTTGTTTTTTTTGTTTTTTTTTTTTTTTAGGTTCAGTTGTTCATAGCTGTGAGTTTGTTCTCATTTACACTTCATATTTTTTATCTTTTTCTTAGATAAGTCCCTTTAACATTTCAGATAGTAAGGGCTGGGTGATGATGAACTCCTTTAACTTGACCGTCTCTAGAAAGCACTTTATCTGCCCTTTTATTATAAATGATAGCTTTGCTGGATAAGGTAATCTTCAATGTAGGTCCTTGTCTTTCATGACTTGGAATGCTTCTTTCCAGGCCTTTCTTGTGTGGAAGGACTCTTTTGAGAAATCAGCTGATAGTCAGTCTAATGGGCACCCCTTTGTAGGTAACTATCTCCTTTTCTTTTGCTGCTTTTAAGATTCTCTCCATATCTTTAATTTTGGCTAATGTAATTATGATGTGCCTTGGTGTGTTCCTCCTTGAGTCCAACTTTTTTGGGACTCTCTGAGCTTCCTGGAAGTCTATTTCCTTTGTTAGATTGGAGAAGTTCTCCTTCATTATTTGTTCAAATAAGTTTCAATTTCTTGGTCTTCCTCTTCTCCTTCTAGAACCCCTATGATTTGGATATTGTAATGTTTAAAGATGTCCTGGAGGTTCACAAGCCTCCTCACTTTCGGATTCTTACTTCTTCATTCTATTTTGGTTGAGTGTTTCTTCCTTCTGCTCCAAACCGTTGATTTGAGTCCTGGTTTCCTTCCCTTCACTGTTGGTTCCCTGTAGATTTTTCTTTATTTCACATAATGCAACCTTCATTGTGCCTGGGTCTTTTTTATGCTGTTGAAGTACCCATTGAGTTTCTGGAGCATCCTGATAACCAGCGTTTTGAACTGTGCATCTGATAGTTTGGCCATCTCTTCGTCACTTAGTTGTATTTATTCTGGAGCTTTGATCTGTTCTTTCATTTGGACCTTTTTTTTTTGTTCTCAGAGTACCTGTTATGTACTAAGGGGCGAGCCTTAGGTGTTCACTAGGACAGGGCATCCCACATTGCTGCATTGTGACACTGTGTGTGGTGGAGGGGTCCAAAAGGGAACACCACTGCTTTCTCCTCTCTCTGCTGGTTTCGGTCACTTCCCCTGCTACCCACAATCAAATTGGATCCTTCTGGTGCTGATTTCTGGGTGGGTAGGTTTGTGTACATTCTAGGACCCTGTGGGTCTCTCCAATGACCTCTCCTGTGAGGCTGGGAGTTTCTCCTGCTGCCGCCTCAACCCTACAAGTGTTTTCAGTCAGAGGTTTTGAACCTTTATTTCCTCACACTGGAGCCCTGGGTTGCACAGTCTAGCTCGCTCTCCAGTTGTTCCTCCCAGCTCTGCAAGCAAATGTGGGACCACCCAGTGCAAGCCACTGCCTTGCCGGGTCTACCAGCTGCTGCCTCTCCCACCCAGGTCAGCCAGCAGCTTCCTTGCTGAGAGTCCTCCATCTGGCTGCCCATCTCCATCCCTCCTACCAGTCTGGATGAATGTTTCTTTATTAACTTCATGGTTGTCAGACTTCCACACAGTTTGGTTTTCTGGCAGTTCTGGTGGTTTTTTGTTTTTAAATTTGTTGTTGTCCTTATTTTGGTTGTGCAAGGAGGCACAGTGCGTCTACCTACACCTCCATCTTGGCTGGAAGTCCATTTTGAGTTTTTTGAAGAAATTCCATAGTGTTTTCCACAGTGGCTGCACCAGTCTGCATTCCCGCCAACAGTGTTCCCTTTTCACCAAAACCTCACCAGCACTTGTTTATTGATTTATTGATGATGGCCATTCTGACCAGTGTGTATTCTGCCATTATCTTCTTTTTTTTTTTTGCCTTTGTCTTTATGCAGCTTAGATGTGTCTCTTGAAGGTCTTGAAGGCAGCATGTAGTTGAGTTTTGTTTTTTTGATCCACTATGCTAATATCTGCCTCTCTAATGATGAATTCAGTCCATTTACATTTAGGGTCCCATTTGTTTATTCTATCCTTTACATCCCTTCCTCCAGGGAGTGTATCAGTGAAAATATTGTTGTGTGGGATATCTGAAATATTCCTGCCTACGTTCTCCTCTAGGACTTTTATTGTGTCATGATTTAAGTCTTTTTTCCATCTTGAGTTTATTTTTGCATATGTTGTAAGTTGGTGATCTAGTTTCATTTTTTGCACGTACTCGTCCAGATCTCCAAACATCATTTATTGAAGAAGCAATTTTTACTCCATTTCATGTTCCTGCCCCTTTTGTCAAATTTTAATTAACCATAGTGAATAGGTTTATTTCTGGGCTCTCTATTCTGTTCCATTGCTCTATGAGGTTTATTTTTGTGCGAGTACCAGAATGTTTTGATTATATTGGGCTTGTAATATAGTTTAATATAAGGTATTGATCCCTTCTACTTTGTTCACCTTTATCAAAATTGCTGAGTGGTCATTTATGGTTCCATATAAATTTCTGAAATGTTTGTTCTATTTCTGTGAAATATGTCAGTGGTATTTTGATAGGGATTGCGTTAAATCTATAAATTCTAGTGGGTAGTATGGATATTTTGGTGATGTTAATTCTTCCAATCCATGAACACAGTATATGCTTCCATTTATTTGTGTCTTCCTTAATTTCTTTCTTCAGTGTTGTGTGGTTTTTCTGAGTATAGTTGTTTTATCTCCTTGGTTAGGTTTATTCTTACATACTTAATTTTTCTTATTGCTATAGGAAATGGGATTTTTTCCTGATACCAGTTTTTGATATTTTCTTGTTAGTGTCCTCAAATACCTTCAATTTCTTAATATTGACTTTGTATCCCAATATTTCACCAAATTCACTTATTAGGTCGAGTAATTTTTGGGCGGAGTCTATAGCGTTTTCTGTGTGCACTATCATGTCATCTGCAAAGAGTGACAGCAGTACTTCTCCACTTCCAATTTGGATACCTAGTATTGTTTTTATTTTATTTTTTTTTTAGATTTTATTTATTTATTTTTAGAGAGATGAAGGGAGGGAAATAGAGACAGAAACATCAATGTGCTTACCTGTCAAGCACCCACTACTGGGTACCTGGACTGCGAAACAGGCATGGGCAATGACTGGGAATAGAACCAGTGACCTTTTTGTTCCCAGTCTGGTGCTCAATAATAGAGACACAAAAGCCAGGGCTTAATTTATTATATTATATTGTATTATATTGTTTATACTAATTATATTATATTAATTATATTATATTATTATTTTATTATATTTTCCCAGTTTCTTATTTTTTATATTTTAATTGTTGTTCAAGTACAGTTTTCTGCTTTCCCCCCCATGTCAGCCCACCCTTTCAACCCTCCCCACCTCCCTCCCATTTCCAACACCCCCTAGTTTTTGTCCACATGTCTTTTATACTTGTTGCTCTAAACCCTTCCCCTTTTCCCATGAAATTCCCTCCCCTCTCCCCTCTGGTGACTGTCAGCCTGTTTCAACTTCAGTTTCTTTGGTTAAATTTTGCTTGTTTGTTTGTTTTGTTGATTAGGTTCTTGTTAAAGGTGAGATCATATGGTATTTGTCTTTCACCACCTGGCTTATTTCGCTTAGTGTAATGCCTTCCAGTTCCATCCATGCTGTCACAAAGGATAGGAGCTCCTTCTTCCTTTCTGCTGCATAGAATTCCATTGTGTAAATGTAGCATAGTTTCTTGATCAGTTCATTTACTGATTGGTACCGAGGCTGCTTCCAACACTTGGCTATTGTAAATTGTGTTGCTATGAACTTTGAGGGGCATAGGTTCTTTTGGATTGGTGTTTCAGGGTTCTTAGGATATAACCCTAGCAGTGAAATTGCTGAGTCAAAAGCAGTTCCATTTTTAGTTTTCTGAGGAAATTCCATACTGTTTTCCATAGTGGTTGTACCAGTCTGCAATCCCACCAACAGTGCACTAGGGTTCCCTTTTCTCCACAACCTCTCCAACACTTGTTGTTTGTTGCTTTGTTTATGATGGCCATTCTAACCGGTGTGAAGAGGTATCTCACTGTGGTTTTAATTTGCAACTCTTATAGCTAGCAATACTGAGCATCTTTTCACGTGTCTCTGGACCCTCTGTATGTTCTCCTTGGAGAAGTGTCTGATCAAGTCCTTTGCCCACTTTTTAATTGGGTTGCTTGTCTTCTTAGAGTGGAGTCATTTAAGTTCATTATATATATATTAGAGATCAAACCCTTGTCTGAGATATCATTGGCAAATATGTTTTCCCATACGGTTGGTTCTGGTTTTACTTTAATACTGTTTTCTTTAGCTGTGCAGAACCTTTTTATTTTGATGAGAACCCATTTGTTTATTTTTTCACTGATATATCCCCTTACTCTAGGGGATATATCAGTGAAAATATTGCTGTGTGAAATATCTGAGATTTTCCTGCATATGTTCTCCTCTAGTACTCTAATGGTGTCACAACTTATATTTAAATCTTTTATCCACCTTGAATTTATTTTTGTGTATGGTGTAAGTTGTTCCTGGAGTTCATTTTTTTGCACACAGCTGTCGAGGTCTCCCAACACCACTTGTTGAAGAGGCTATTGCTAGTCCACTTTATGTTGCTACACCCTTTGTTGAAAATTAATTCATCGTAGAGTCTTGGGTTTATTTCTGGGCTCTCTGTTCTGTTGCATTGGTCTCTGTGTCTGTTCTTATGTCAGTACCAGCGGTTTTGATTACAGTGGCCTTGTAATACAGTTTGATATCAGATATTGTGATCTCTCCTACTTTGCTCTTCTTAAAATTGCAGCAGCTTTTGGGGTTATTTACAGTTCCATATACATTTTTGAATGTTTGTTCTGTGTCTGTGAAGTATGCCATTGGTACTTTAATAGGGATTGTATTGATTCTGTACATTGCTTTGGGTAGTATGGACATTTTGATGATGTTAATTCTTCTAATCCATGAACACGGTATATGTTTCCATTTGTTTGTGTCCTTCTTGATTTCCTTCTTCAGTGTTGTATAGTTTTCTGCATACAGGTCTTTTACCTCCTTAGTTGGGTTTATTCCTAGGTATTTTATTTTTCTTTTTGCTAGATCAAATGGGATTTTTTTTCTTGATTTCTCCTGCTGTTTCATTGTTGGTATACAAAAATGCCTTTGATTTCTGCATATTGACTTTGTATCCTGCTATTTTGTCAAATTCATTTATTAGGTAAAGCAGTTTTTTGGCAGACTATAGGATTTTCTATGTACACTATCATGTCAACTGCAGACAATGACAGTTTTGTTTCCTCCTTTCCAATTTGGATGCCTTTTATTTCTTTTTCTTGTCTGATTGCTGTCGATAAAACTTCCAGTACTATGTTGAATAGAAGTGGTGAAAGTGGACAACCTTGTCTTGTTCCTGATCTTAGTGGGAAAGATTTTGGTTTTTGCCAATTGAGTATGATGTTAGCTGTAGGTCTCTCATACATGGCCTTGAGTATATTGAGGAATGCTCCCTCTATTTCCACTTTGCTGAGTGTTTTTATCATAAATGGGCTCTGTTCCTTACCAAATGCTTTTCCACATGTGTTGATATGATGATATGATTTTTGTCTTTGCTTTTGTTTATGAGATGTATTACATTTATTGATTTGTGAATATTGTACCATTGTTTCATCACTCGGGTGAATCCCACTTGGTCATGGTGTATGATCTTTTTAATGTATTGTTGGATGCAGTTTGCCAATATTTTGTTGAGGATTTTAGCATCTATGTTCATCAGCGATATTGGCCTGAAGTTTTCTTTCTTTGTTGTGTCTTTATCTGGTTTGGGGATTAGCATGATGCTGGCTTCATAAAAAGAGTTTGGGAGTCTTCCATCATTTTGGATTTTTGGAATAGTCTGTGAAGGATAGGGGTTAGCTCTTCCTTAAATGCTTTGTAGAATTCTCCTGTAAACCATCTGATCCAGGGCTTTTGTGTGTTGGGAGTTTTTTGATTATTGTTTCAATTTCATCTGCTGTTATTGGTCTGTCAAGCTTTCTGCTTCTTCACTGAGTTTTGGAAGATTATATTTTTCTAGAAATTTGCCCGTTTCACCTAGGTTTTCAAATTTCTTGGCATGCAGTTCTTCATAGTAATTTCTTATAATCCGTTGTATTTCTGTGGTATCAGTTGTAATCTCTCCTCTTTCATCTTATTGTGTTTATTTTGGGTCCTCTCTCTCCTTTTCTTGACAAGCCTGCTTAAAAGCTTGTTGATTTTGTTTATCTTTTCAAGGAACCAGCTCCTGGATTCATTGATCCTTAGAATTGTGCTTTTAGTCTCTATGTTATTTAATTCTGCTTTGATCTTGGTTATTTCCTTCCTTCTACTTCATCTGGGCTGTCTTTGTTGTTGTTCCTCGAGCTCTTGTAGGCATAGCATTAGGTTATTTGTTTGAAATGTTTGTATGTTTTTTAGGTAGGCCTGCATTGCTATGAACTTCCCTCTCAGGAGTGCCTTGGCTGTGTCCCATAAGTTTTGGGTTGTTGTGAGTTCATTTTCATTTGTTTCCAGAACTTTTTTATTTCTTCTCTAATCTCATTCTTGACCCATTCATTGTTTAATAGCATGCTGTTCAATCTCCATGATTTTGAGTGTTTTGGGTTTTTTCCTTGGGGTTGGTTTGTAGTTACAGTCCCTTGTAGTTGGAGAAAATGCTTGATACGATTTCAATTTTCTTGAATTTGTTGAGGCTTGTTTTGTGTACTATCATGTGATCTATCTTAGAAAATGTTCCATGTGCATTTGAAAAGAATGTGTATTTAGCTTCTTTGGAGTTAATGGTTCTATATATATCAGTTAAGTCCATTTCATCTATAGCATTGTTCAGTGCCACAATATCTTTGTTGATATTTTGTTTGGAAGATCTGTCCATTTTTGACAGTGGGATGTTAAAATCCCCTACTATAATTGTGTTGCTGTCAATATCTTTCTTGAAGTCCTCTAAGATTTTCTTTATGTATTTAGGTGCTCCTATGTTGGGTGCATATATATTTACGATGTTTATGTCTTCATGGATTCTTCTCTTGAGTATTATGAAGTGACTTTCTGGTTCTCTCTTTATGGCCCTTCTTTTGAAGTCTATTTTGTGTGATATGATATTGCTACCCCAGCTGTTTTTCCTGTCCATTTACTTGGAAAACTTGTTTCCGGCCTTTCACTTTCAGTCTCTCCAGGTGTTTTGTTCTGAGGTAGGTCTCTTGTAGGCAATATATGTGTGGGTCATGCTTTCTTATCATTCAGCTATTCTGTGTCTTTTGATTGGAGCAGTTAATCCATTTACATTTAAGGTTATCATTGAGAGGTACTTATTCATTGCCACTTTTTCATGCCTATATTCCTCTCTCTCTCTTTTCCTTCCTTTCCTTAAATCAGTCCCTTTAGTATCTCTTGCAGAGCTGGTTTAGTCGAGGTGTATACTTTTAGACTTCTTTTGTCTGGGAAGCTCTTCATTTGGCCTTCTATCTTGATTGAGAGTCTTGCTGGGTAAAGTAGCCTTGATTGCAGGCCTCCTGTTCTCATTACTTGGAATATATATCTTGACATTTTCATCTGGCTTGGAGCATTTCCACTGAGAAGTCAGTTGCTAGCCTTATTGGGGCTCCCTTGTGTGTTACTCCCTGTTTCTTCCTTGCTGACTTTAAGATTCTCTCTTTGTATTGGAATTTTGCCATTTTAATTATGATGTGTCTTGAAGTGGGCCTCTTTGGGTTCCTCTTGATTGGGACCTTCTGTGTTTCCTGGATTTGTGTATCTTTTTCTCTCATCAAATTAGGGAAGTTTTCCATCATTAATTTTTCAAACAGGTTTCTATTCTTTGCTCTTCTTCTTCTCCTTCTGATATCCCTATTATATGGATATTATTACATTTTATATTGTCTTGCATCTCCCTTATCACCTGTTCGTGTTTTCTGAGTCTCTTTCTTTTCTTGTTTTTTTCTGGGTGTCTTTTTCTACTTTGTCCTCCAGCTCACTGATCCAGTCCTCTGCTTAATTGAGCCTGCTTTTGATTCCTTCTATTGCATTCCTCAGTTCAGAAATTGTATTCTTCATTTCCTCTTGGCCCATGTTGATAGTTTCTGTTTCCTATTTCATGTTGATATAAGTTTGCATTAAGTTCATTTTAGTTTCCCTGTAGTTTCTGGTAATTCTCTGTGGGCTCATTGAGCTTCCTGATAATCATTGCTTTGAATTCAATATGTGATTGTTGACTTGCCTCTATTTCATGTAGCATGCTTTCTGAGGCTTCCTGCTTTCATTCCACTTGGGGATTGTTTCTTTGTCTTCCCCTTGTTTTTGAGACTCTTCTTGTTAGTTTCTGCTTCGTAAATTGATGTGTTGTGAGCCCTGGGTTTATGGTGTGAACATCTATGGTAGAAGACCTGTGAGATTCTGTGGTACAGTCACCTTAATTTCATAATTTTGCTGCTCTTTGCCTGTCGTTTATGTTGGCTCTGTGTATGTTTTTGGGTTATGGTTGTTGTTGGGTCTTTTTTGGGTCCTTCCCTCCAGTTTGTTATCTGAGGATCACTCCATCCACCATGTCTTGTATTCTGTTGTGCAGGTGTGGACAGGTTGGGTTGAAGCTGATTCTTCTGTGTGTACAAGGTTTTGAGACTTTTCTCTCATTCTTGTTCAGTTGTTTGTTCTGGGTAATTTCTCCACCTTTTAGTTGTATTTCCATATTGGTCCTGGGAGGAGGCTGGTGTGGCTTCCAGTCACTCATTCACCTTCTTCCATTATTATCTGCTGGTGGTTCCTTTTTTGGTAGGTTTCCTCTTCCAGTAGGTATACTGGTGTTCACTGCTCCCACCTTGCAAGTTTTCTGTAGTAGCAAGGTGAAATTTGCCCCACTGTCTCTGTTGTTGGGATGACCCCTGTTTGGGTCTAACTCTGGTCTTTCCTCTGGTCTAGGTATTATTGTCTGCCCTGTGGGAAAAGAAGGAAATTTTTAAGAAAAGGGAAGGGAGGAAGGTAGAAGGAATAAAAAAGGAAAGGAAAGGAAAAAGAAAAAAAGATAAGGAAAGGAAGAAGGAATTTTTAAAAAGAAAGAACAGAAAAGAAGAAGGAATTTAAAAACAAAAGTTTTCTGCTGGCTTTAAACAGGTCAGGTCAGTCCGGCTGGTATTCTGGCCACAGCAAGCTGAGGAGGGATTGGTTTTGCTTTTCTTCCTTCCTGAGCTGCACTCTTCGCTGTTGTCCAGCCTCCAGCCCAGTTCCTCAGTGCCCTCCTGTGCCTAGCCTATGCCTTTAGTCTACCAGTTGTGCTGTTGTGAAGGTGCACCAAGTAGGGGCAACTCACACACCACCTTCTTGCTCTTTGCTGTCCCTAGATGCTAGGGACTCTTAGTACCCCTGCAGGGTAGTTCACATCCCCACTGAACCAAGTCTTTGCAGAGACTACGTCTCCCCTCTGTGGGGCTTTTCCACCTTCCTCCTACAGAGCCAGCTGGCCCTGCAGGGCTCTGGGTGCAGGAGCCAGTTGGGAGGAACTCTGTCCCTCGTGTCTTGGGTACGAGCGTGGACAGGCAGCTGTGTACCTCGGACTGGGTGTGCACTGTCCCAGGTGTTTTGGAAGTGGGTATGGCTGGGCTGCTGCCAGGCCATGGACCTGGTGTGCACCATTCCTGGTGCATCTGGAATGAGCTCAGGTGGGCCCTGCCATGCCAGACCAGGTGCGCACCGTCCCTGTTGCTTAAAAACATGGAATGCTTCATGAATTTGCATGTCATCCTTGTGTAGGTGCCATGCTAATCTTCTCTGTATCATTCCAATTTTAGTATATGTGCTGCCGAAGCAAGCACTATTTTTTTTTATTTTATTTTGCCTGATCAGTGTGGCTAGAAGTTCCAGTTATGTTGAATAGAAGTGGTGAAAGTGTACCCCTTGTCTTATTTCTGATCTCAGTGGAAAAGGTTTTAGTTTTTGCCCATTTAGTATGATGTTGGCTCTTGGTTTCTTGTATATGAGCTTTATTCTGTTGAGGTATGCTGCCTCTACTCCCACTTTGCTGAGTGTTTTTAACATAAATGGGCTCTGTACCTTATCAAATGCTTTTCCACATGTATTGATTGATATGATGATATGATTTTTGTATTTTGTCTTGTTTATGTGGTGTATTACATTTATTGATTTGTGAATATTGTATCATTGTTGCATCCCTGGGATGAATGCCACTTGGTCATGGTATATGATCTTTTTAATGCATTGTTGGATGCAGTTTGCCAGTATTTTGTTGAGGATTTTAGTGTCTATGTTCATCAGCAATATTGTCCTGTATTCTTTGTTTCTTTGTCTTTGTCTGGTTTTGGTATTAGGATGATCCTGTCCTCGTAAAAGAGTTTGGGAGTTTTCAGTCTGCTTGGATTTTTTGGAATAGTTTGAGCAGCAGAGGGGTTGTTCCTTAATTTTTTTGTGTGTAAAATTCACCTGTGAAACCATGTGGTCAGGGCCTTTTGTGTGCTGGGAGTTTTTTAATTACTGCTTCAGTTTCACTAGCAGTTGTGGGTTTATTAAGGCTTTCTGTCTCTTCATTGAGTTTTGGAAGATTGCATGTTTCTAGAATCTTTTTCCATTTCACCCTTGTTTTCAGATTACTTGACATATAGGTGTTCATAGTAATTTCTTACAATTCTTTGCATTTCTATGGTATTGGTTGTCATTTCTCCTCTTTATTTCTGATTTATTTATTTGGGTCCTCTTTTTTTTTTCCTTGATGAGTCTGGTTAAAGCCTTGTTAATTTTGTTTATCTCTCAAAGAACTACCTCCTGGATATACTGATTCTTTGAATTATTCTTTTAGACTCTATGTAATTTAATTCTACTCTGATCTTGGTTATTTCCTTCCTTCTACTCGCTCTGGGCTTTGTTTATTCCTCCAGTCCTTGTAGATGTAGACTTAGGTTGTTTATTGGAAATGTCTCTATCTATTTGAAATGTAGTCAGGCCTGTATTCCTATGAACTGCCCTCTCAGGACTGTAGTTGCTGTGTCTCATAGGTTTTGGGCTGTTCTGTGTTCATATTCATTCATTTCTGAAACTTTTTGATTATTGGCTTGGATCATTATTAACCAATTCATTATTTAATAGCATACTATTCAGAATTTCAGCCAAGGTGGAGGGATAGGTGGACACACTGTGCCTCCTCACACAACCAAAATTAAGGACAACAAAAATTCAGAAACAAGAAAATGATCAGAACTGACAGAAAATTGAACTGTACGGAAGTCCAAGCAACCATTCATCCGGACTGGTAAGAGGGGTGGAGTCGCAGCAGGATAAAATGAAGGTTGGTAGACCGGGCACACAGGCAGCAGCGGCTGGCAGATCCCAGGCATGTAGGTGGCGGCTAGCAGACCCTGGGCACGGGGTGGCAACGGGCAGATAATACAGGCAAAGGGGAAGCGGCAGAAAGGACTGGAATCCAAGAAAGAGCAGAGCAGGCACCATTGTTCCTTCTCGGACCCCGCCCCCACATACAGCATCACAACCCAGCAAATGGGCTGCCCCGCCCTGGGGAACACCTAAGGCTTGGCCCCACACTACATAACAGCCTCAGTCAGGCCAAAAAAAAAAAAGGTTCAAACAGGAGAACAAATCACAGCCCCAGAGCCAATTCATCTAAGTGACAAAGAGATAGCCACCCTATCAGATGCACAGTTCAAAGCACTGGTGATCAGCATGCTCTCAGAATTGGTTGATTTTGGTCACAAATTAGATGAACAAATGAAGGCTACAATAAGTGAAATGAAGGAAAACACACAGGTAACCAGTAGTGATGGGAGGAAAACTGGGACTCAAATCAATGGAGTGGACCAGAAGGAAGAAAGAAACATCCAATCAGAAAAGGATGAAGAAATGAGAATTCAAAAAATGAGGAGAGGCTTAGGAACCTCCAGGACATCTTTAAATGTTCCAACATCCAAATTATAGGGGTACCAGAAGGGGAAGAAGAAGAGCAACAAGTGGAAAACTTACTTGAACAAATAATAAAGGAGAACTTCCCCAATCTGGCAGAGGAAATAGACTTCCAGGAAGTCCAGGAAGCTCCAAGAGTCCCAAAGAAGTTGGACCCAAGGAGAAACACACCAAGGCACATCATAATTACATCACCCAAGATTAAAATGAAGGAGAGAATTCTAGAAGCAGCAGGGATAAGGGGATGGTCACCTACAAAGGAGTTCCCATCAGACTGTCAGCTGATTTCTCAAAAGAGACCTTATAGGCAAGAAGGGGCTGGAAAGAAGTATTCGAAGTCATGAAAGGCAAGGACCTACATCCAAGATTGCTCTATCCAGCGAAATTTTCATTTAGAATGGAAGGGCAGAAAAAGTGCTTCTCAGATAAGGTTAAATTAAAGGAGTTCATCATCACCAAGCCCTTATTATATGAAATGTTAAAGGGACTTATCTAAGAAAAAGAAGGTAAAACATATGACAGTAAAAAGACAGCAAATTCACAGATATTAACAACCACAGTGAAAACAAACTCAAACTAAGCAAACAACTAGAACAAGAACAGAAATGGAGATCACATGGAGGGTCAGCAACAGGGGAGTGGGAGGAGGAGAGGGGGGGGACAAGGTACAGAGAATAAGTAGCATAGATGGTGGGTAGAAAATAGACGGGGAGGGTAAGAATAGTGTGGGAAATATAGAAGCTATAGAACTTATGACACATGGACATGAACTAAAGGGGGGAATGTGGGTGGGAGGGTGTGTGCAAGGTGGAGGGAAATGAAGGGGTGAAATGGGACAACTGTAATAGCATAATCAATAAAATATATTAAAAAAATAAAACCAGAAATGAAAGAGGCAAAATTACAACTGATACCACACAAATACAAGTGATTGTAAGAAATTACTGTGAACAACTATATGCCAAGACTTGAAAACCTTAACGAAATGGACAAATTTCTAATATAAGCCTCCAAAACTGAGTCAAGAGGAAGCAGAAAGTCTGAATAGACAGATATCAGCTAGTGAAATTGAAGCAGTAATAAAAAAAACCCCAGCACATTAAAGCCCTGAGTCAGACATATGCATAGGAGAGTTTACCAAATATTTAGAGAAGAGCTAATTCCAATTCTTTTCAAACTATTCCAAAAAAATCCAAGAAGAGGGAAGATTGCCAAACTATTTTTATGGCACCAGTATTATCCAAATTCCAAAAACAGATAAAGACACAACAAAGAAAACTACAGGCAATATCACTGACGAATATAGATGCTAAAATCCTCAATACAATATTAGCGGACTACATGAAAAATATCATACACCATGATCAAAAGGGATCCATTAAAGGGGTGCAAGGATAGTACAATATATGCAAATCAATAAATGCAATATACCACACAACCAATATTTAAAAAACACATGATCACATCAATAGATGCTGAAAAAGCATTTTAAAGTAAAGCACCCGTTTGTGGGGGAAAAAAAAAAACACTCATCAAAGCGAGAATAGTGGGAGCATACTTCAACATAATAAAAGTCATATATGAGAAACCTACATCTAACATAATACTCAGTGGGCAAAAACTAAAGGCTTTATCCCCTGAAATCAGGCACAAGACAAGTGTGTCCACTTTCACCACTTCTATTCAACATAGTATTGGGAGTTCCAGCCACAGTGATTGGACAAGAAAAAGAAATAAAATTCATCCAAATTGGAAAGGAGGAAGTAAAGCTACCTCTGTTTGCAGATAACATAATAGTGTACATAGAAAATGGTATAGATTCCATCCAAAAGCTACTCAACCTAATAAATGGTTTTGGCAAAATGGCAAGATAAAAGTCAACATACTGAAATCAAAACTATTTTTGTGCACCATAAATGAAATTTCAGAAACAGAAATTATGAAAAACATCTCATTTACTATACCAACAAGAAAAATAAAGTACCTAGGAATAAGGAGGTAAAAGACCTGCACTCAGAAAACTACACAATACTCAACAGAGAAATTAAGGAATATACAAACAAATGGAAGCACATACCATGTTCATGAATTGGAAGAATTAACATCAAAATGTCCATACTACTCAAAGTAATTTATACATTCAACATAATCCCTATTAAAATACCAACATATTTCACAGGTATAGAACAAACACTTCAAAAAATTATATGGAACCATAAATGACCCTGAATAGCTGCAGCAATTTTGAGGAAGAAGAACAAAGTAGAAGGGATCACAATACCTGATATCAAACTATTACAAGACCACTGTAATCAAAACAGCCTGGTACTTGCATAAGAACAAACACATAGACCAATGGAGCAGAACAGAGAGTTCAGAAATAAACCCAAGTCTCTACAGTCAATTAATATTTGAGAAAGGGGGCAGAAGCATAAAATGGAGTAAAACTAGCCTCTTCAATGAATGGTGTTGAGAGATCTGGACAGCTACATGCAAAAAAAATGAAACTCAAGCACCAACTTACACCACACACAAAAATAAATTCAAGGTGGACAAAAGTCTTAAATGCAAGATGTGACACCATAAAAGTCCTAGAGTAAAACAGGCAGGGAAATCTCAGATATTCTATGCAGCAAAATTTTCACCTATATTTCCCTTAGAAAAAGGCACATAAGGAAAGAATAAACATATGAGATCTAATCAAATCAAAAAGTTTCTGCATGGCTAAAGAAAACAGCATTAAAATAAAAAAAGAACCAGCAGTATGGGAAAACATATTTGCTAATGATACCTCAGACAAGGGTTTGATCTCCACAACATATTGAGAACTCACATGACTCTACTCCAAGAAGAATACATCCCAACTAAAAAATAGGCAAAAGGCCTGAACAGGCACTTCTCCAAGGAAGACATGCAGAGGGTTCAGGGACATATGAAAGGATGTTCAGCATCACTAGCCACCAAAGAGATGCAAATTAAAACCACAATGAGATACCACTTCACACCACTGAGAATGACCAACATACACAAAGCAACAAACAAGTGTTGGAGAGGATGTGGAGAAAAGGGAACCCTAGTGTACTGTTGGTGGGAATGCAGACTGGTGCAGGCACTATGGAAAGCAGTATGGAATTTTATAAGAAAACTAAAAATGAAATTGCCTTTTGACCCAGAAATTCCACTGCTGACATTATATCCTAAGAACCCCAGGGCATCAATCCAAAAGAACCTATGCACCCCAATGTTCATAGCAGCAGAATTTACAATAGCCAAGTGCTGGAAGCAACCTACATCCCCTGATTTGATTCATCAGTAAATGAATGAATCAAAAAACTATGGTACATTTACACAATGGAATACTGCACAGCAGAAAGAAAGAAAGGAGCTCCTACTCTTTGCGACAGCAGGGATGGAACTAGAGAGCATTATACTAAGCGAAATAAGCCAGGCAGTGAGAGACAAATACCATATGATCTCACCTTTAAGTGGAACCTAATCAACAAAATAAACAAGCAAGAAAAATATAACCAGAGACATTGAAATTAAGAACAATCTGACAGTAACCAGAGGGGAGGTGGTAGGAGATAATGGGGGGAAAGGGGAGAGGGTTTTCAGGAACAACTATAAAGGTTACATGGAGAAAACCAAGGGAGGATGAAATCAGGAGAGGGAGGTGGGGATGGCTGGGAGGGGGGAAGGTGGGGGGAAATGGAAACAACCGTACTTGAACAACAATAAACTTTTAGAAATATAAAAAGGAAAAAAAGAAATGAAGAAAAGTCTAAGAGATGTTTAGAGAAAATGGGAAGTGATTTTGTAATGATAGAGGGAGAGGGAATACTAAGAGTGAAGAACAAAAACCAGACTAAGGGTGGTAAAAATTAAACTTTGTGATGTAAAGGAAAAGAAATAGAAAAGGAGAATAAAGAAAAACAAATGGGCTGGATGAAAGAGAAATAGAAGACAGACAAAAAAGAAAAAGAAAAAAAAAACAGGCTAAGATGGCAGAATTAAAATTTGAGTTGAAACAAAGAGTAGGAGAGGGGTCCAGTAAAATTTGTTATTTGAAATACAGAATTAATGAAGCTCTGGGGATAACCTTGAAAAAACAATGCAACAACAACTACCCTACCCACAATCAACTAGCAAAGTTTGTTAAAGGTGTAGAGAAAATGCAAGTATTTTAAGAGCTGGGCAAAAGGATGTTAAATGACCCTTGACAAGAAAATTCATTTTGCATATATGGATAGGGGAGAAATAGTAAGAGTGTGGAATGGAAACAAGTGAAGCTAGAGAGAAAACCAAATTTGAAATGAAAATATTGCAAGGAAAGAGGAGGTAAAATGGGCTAAGAGAAGGGAGAGGCAAAATATGTGAACTGAAATACACTATAGTACAAAATCAAGTGACTTATTATATACAAACTCACTGGACAAGAAATGAACGTTACAAAGCTATGCAGGAAAGAAAGTATCGCAAATCATGAAGATGACCACAGTGGCTTTTGTCTCAGTAGCCTCTTGTATTTAACACTGTTTTTTTCTTTCTGGATCTGCTTCTGGTGATGCGAGATGTTGACCCCATCAGACCTTAGGCAGCCAGTGCGATATTCCCAGTGATCTGCTGTCACTGGCTGTCTCCTTCCATTGTTAATCTGGTCACTCTGCACTCAGCACTCAGGTTTAAGCACCATATGGAGGGGCCAAATCCCTCCTGGGGTGGGGGCTATTGTTTCCCTTCAGACTGCTGTGGTTCGGAGGGGAGTACTCTGAACACAATGGCTACTGTGTATGGGGGTTGGCTTAGCACTGATCTCAGAGGCTACTTTCTCAGTTCTCTCCCTAAAGCCACCATTCCCAGTCTCTCCTCAAGTGTCTCTAGTCCACTCTGCCCTCCACTTTTGCCAAGGATCGACTATCTGTGGCTGTCTCCTTCAGTTGTTAATCTTGTCACTTTTCACTCAGCAGTCAAGCTTAAGCTCCACAGAGCCAGGGTGGGGTCTCTCCACCCTGTGGGTGGTGCTGTTGTTTTCCTCTGGCTGCTGCTGCTTAGAGGGGAGTGGTCTGCTTGAGCAGAATGGCTGCTGCCAAATGGGGAATGACTCAGCACCAGGATTCCTGAGGCTATTCTCTCAGCTCTCTCCTCAAAGCTTCCATACTCAGTCTCTCCTCAGGCATCTCCAGCCCACCCTGCCCCCACCTTTGATGGAGCCCAGGGTAAGTGGCTGCAAGTGAAAATCTGTGTTCCCCACAATGACTGTTGCATCTCTAGCTTTCTGTCTCTGGTATAGAGCAACCATACTGATTTTCACCACCAGTTATCTGCGTACTTTTCAGGTTTTGGTGCTCTAGGCTGGGTATCCCACCTCAGAGTTTAGACTGCACACTTCTCAGGGGGGTCCAACCAGTTTCTTAATTTTCCCTCTGGCAATGCTGCCTGTGGGTGCCCAGCCAGCCCTCTTGAGTCTCCACTGTACTCCTTATCAGTCAGTTAGTGCTCAAGATGATTCTATTTGTTCGAGGTTGTAAGACTTCTCTCTTGCTATTGTTCAGTTGTTTGTTCTGGGTGACTTCTCCAGAATTTGGTTGTAATTCCAGATTGGTCCTGGGAGGAGATTAGTGTGGCTTCCATTTACTACTCAGCCATCTTGCCTCTCCTTAATAACTATTTCTACACACACACCAAAAAGCAGTAATTCTATGAACATCCTTTGTACAAAACTTAAGTTCACCATTTTCATTTTAAATAAAAAAAATTGTGTCAGCTTTTAAAATCATTTATTCTCATTATCATAGGTACTTCCTGTACTATGAATGATTTGTACTCATAAAAATAAACATTAGGAGAAAACTGGTGTGTCCTTAGCTTTATTGATGACCTCAGATATAGCGCCAAAGGCCTAATCCCAGTGGCAGTGACTGGCCCTCATTGGTAAAAAGTTCAGTGGTACACTTTGCTTCAGATAGATCTATGACTGTAGATAGATCTTGCTCCTCCTGTTTCTCTCTTCTTGTCTCCTCCATTTAGCTTTCCTCCTTCTATTGCTTTGCACTGCTAATAATTTCCCTGTTTTTATCAAAATCCTACACAAGTTTCCGCAAAAGCAGGAATCCAACAATCACCTTTCCTTCTCACTCTTGGTGGCTACATTGGAAACCAGGCTGCACATCTAATTGGCTTATCAACTCTGTGTTGGATTTGGGTGATGAGTCACTTGGGTGAAGCTTTTGATGTTTTCTCAGTAATCATCCTACTTGATGGAGCAGCCAAAGTTCGTTAAAACCCATAATGCCTCCAGCCTCCACTCTGGCTTCCTTGGGATGATGTGAGATCTCACTTTTTTTGAATTATTGTTTCCCATCCTGTTCTGGCTGAATGTTTATCTCTTTCTTCTATTCCAAATCATTAATTTGAGTCCCAGTTTCCTTCCCTTCATTTTTGGTTCCCTGTATATTTTTATTCCCTTTGTATAGCCTTCACTTTTTTTCTTTTTTGCAGCCACACTTAATCATTTTTCACAGATTACCAGTGTTTAGAACTGTGCATCTGATAGTTGGCTATCTCCTCATTGCTTAGTTCTTTTTCTGGAGTTTTGATCTGTTCTTTCATTTGGGCCATATTTCTTTGTCTTGGTGCACCACTCTGTATGAATATTTCTTCTTTCAATCCTTGGTTGTTGGACTTCCATACAATTCTATTTTCAACAGACCTGGTTGGTTTTTTTTTTTTAAATTGGTTGTTGCCCTTCTTTTGGTTGTGCAAAGAAGTAAAACATAGCTACCTACACCTCCATCTTGGCCAGAAGTCTCAAATGGTAAGGTTATTTTTATAGCAATGTAATATTATATAAATGTAGCACAGCTTTTTTTGTTTTTAAATTTACTCATCTATTGATGGGCACTTGGGTTGCTTGCAAATCTTGGCTATCATAAATAATACTGTAATGAACATAGGGGTGCATATATTCTTTTGAATTAGTGTTTTTGGTTTTTTGAATTATGTGGAATTGAGGGGTTATAACACAGAGGTATTTCCATACTGTTTTTCACAGTGGATGCACCATTCTGCATTCCCACTAAAAGTGCAGGAAAGTACCATTTCTCCCACATTCTCACCAACACTAGTTATTGGTGGATTTATTCATGATAGCTAATCTGACAAGTATGAGGTGTTATTTCATTGTGGTTTTAATTTGCATTTCTCTGATGATTAGTGGTGATATTTTTTTCATATGTCTGTTGGCCATTTGCATGTCTTTGGAGAAGTGTATATTCAGATTCTCTGCCCATTTGCTTATTTTTAATCTGCATTTTAAAAATTATATTTTATTACCTATACTATTATAGTTGTCCCAACTTCCCACCCTTTGTCCCCCTCCACCCAGCACTCCCTGCTCCCTCAGGCTATCCCCATACCATTGTTCATGTCCATTTACTATACTATACTTTACATCCCCATGGCTATTCTGAAACCACCTATTTGTACTTCTTAATCCACTCACCTCTTAACCCATTCTCCCATCTGGCAGCCATCAAAACCTTCTTTGTATCCATGATTCTGTCTCTGTTCTTGTATGCTTAGTTTGTTTTTTAGATTCAATTGTTGATAGATATGTACTTATTGCCATTCTATTGTTCTGAAATAAAAGTTTTGATATTTTTTTCTCAAATACGTCCCTTTAACATTTCATATAATAATGATTTGGTGATGATGAACTCTTAGTTTTTTTCTTCTCTGGGAAGCTCCTTATCTACCCTTTGATCTTAAATGATATCATTGCAGTAGACCAATCTTGGCTGTAGGTCCCTGCTTTTCATGACTTTGAATATTTCTTGGCAATATCTTCTAGTCTCCAAAGTTGATTTTGATAAATCAGCTGGCAATCTTATGGGAACTCCCCTGTAATTGACTAAGTGCTTTTCTCTTGCTGCTTTTAAGAATCTCTGAGTTTAATGTTTGGCATTTTAATTATGATGTTTAGGAGTGGGCCTCCTTACATCCATCTTGTTTAGACTCTCAGTGCTTCCTGGACTTGCATATCTATTTCCTTCACCAAATTAGGGGAGTTTTCTTCCATTATTTAAAAAAATAATTCCCAATTTTCTTGCTCTTTCTCTTCTTCTGGTACCCCTATGATGTGAATGTTGGACCTGTTGAAGTTGTCTCAGAGGCTGCTTACACTATCCTTTTTTCTTAATACTTATTTCTTCTTGTTCTGATTGCTTATTTCTTGCTTCCTTGTCTTCCAAATCATTGGTTTGATTTTTCAGCTTCATCCACTGACTGTTGTTTCCCTGTAAATTGTCCTTTATTTCAATTAGTAAATCTTCATTTATGACTGGATTTTTTTTTTTTATGCTGTTGAGGTCCTAAGTTCCTTGAGTATTCTTATAGCTAGTGTTTTGAGCTCTGCATCTGATATAGATTGCTTATCTCCCTTTTGCTTAGTTCTTTTTCTGGAGTTTTGATCTGTTCTTTCATTTTGGCCATGTTTCTTTGTCTCTTATTCTGGCAGCCTCTCTTTGCTTCTGTGTATTAGGTAGAGCTGCTGACTCCCTCTCTTGGTAGCATAGCCTAATGTAGTAGGTGTCTTGTAGGATCCAGTAGCACAGCCTCCCCTTTCACCCAAGCTTGGCACTAGAGGTATCCTTTGTGTGGGCTGAGCACACCTTCCTCTTGTAGTTTGAGTCTTGGTTGCTGTTTGCAGGTCTTTGTGAGGGATTTACCCAGGCCAGTCAGCTGCAAAGACTGGCTGTGACCACTGACCACCAACCTCCATGTTCTGTGGAGCATTAGCTGTATAGGGGCAGGGTGGTGGTGCTCCAACATGGTCTGTAGCTCTCCACTGGGTGCACAAGCCCTGGGGTTTCCCTGGTGGTGCAGGCCAAAGTCAGTCCCTAACTATTGCCTGGGGCCACCCTGCCTGGGCTATAAAGCAATCTGATATGGCTGCTACTTGTTTTGGGCTTATAGATTCCCAGGCTAAGCCAAACTGTGAATCTTGGCTGGCTGATGCTAGTGCTGGGCTTGAGGCCACTTAGCAAGAGGTACGGGGCTTGAGGTCTCACTGAGGCCAGCTGTGGCATGTTTGAGAGGATTTAGGAAGTTGTGAAGAATTAGCCAAGACCAGCCATTCATGTGGAAAAATCTTTAACAGCTTGGGTGGGCCCATAAGTTGGGTGGGATGGAATTTCAGATTGGGGGAGGGTTCAAAAAGGGACAATGGCCTCTGCCTGCCTTTATGTCTGAGCAAAAGCTAACTCCCAGCTATCACCTTGATGCCAGACACTTCAGTTGCTGCCTGTATACCATTGGTTCCTTTCCAGCTACTACCCTGGTGCTGGAGCTCAGAGGGTGAGAGTCTAAGTCTCTATGTGGGTTCTTTAAGAGGAACTGCTTGGGACTCTAGAATTTTCTTCCACTGCTTAAAACCCCACTGGTTTTTGCAATGAGTTCTTGTCACTGGAACCCTGGGCTGGGGGGCCAAGACTCGTCACTCCCAAGATATCCCTCCCAAATTTCTATCTACCACATGTGGATGTGGGACCAGTCCATTCCACATCCTGGCCCCTCCTACCAGTCTGAATGGATGTGGTTTCTTTATTTCTGTAGTTGTCAGACTTCCATTCAATTCCATTTCTGACATTTGTGGGTGATGGTTGTTCTATCATTTAGTTGTAATTTTGATGTGGTTGTGCAAAGAAACACAGCTGTGTTTACCCATGCCATCATCTTGACCGGCAGTCACTCTACCCATTTCTTAATTGGATATTTTTGGTGTTGAGTTGTATGAATTTTTAAATAAAACTCTATTAACCCCTCCTCAGATGTATCATTGGCAAATATCTTCTTCCACTCAGTAAGGCTGTTTTTTCATTTTGTTGATAGTTTGCTTTGCTGTATAAAAACTTTTAGTTTGAAGTAGTTCTATTTACTTTTTCTTTTGTTTGCCTTGCCCAAGGAGATATATCAGAAACAATTTTGCTATGAGAAATGTCAGAGTTTACTACCTATATTTTCTTCTAAGAATTTTATGGTGTTGAGTCTTTAAGTACTTAATCCACTTTGAGTTTATTCTTGTATTTGATGTAAGGTGATCTAGTTTCAATTTTTCGTGTATCTGTACAATTTTCCAAACACTATTTATTGAATACTGTCTTTACTCCATTTTGTTTTTGCCTCCTTTATTAAATATTAATTGACCATATAGGCTTTCTTTCTGGGACATTTTGTTCCATTGATCTACATGTCTGTTTGTATGCCATTATCATGTTTGATTACATGTAATCATCCCTCTTTTTACCTGGCTTTAGTAACTCTTCAATTCTTTTAAAGGGCACACCTCTTAAAATAATATGTACAACTCTAAAAAGAGATTTATGAAATAAATATACCTATGGAGACACAATTTAGAGATCATATCTTCCATTAAAAAACTGAAATTTTGTTATAAATTGTTCACTAATGGGTTGTCTGACATTTAACTACAAATTATTTAACTTACCACATAATACATGTTTACATTAAACTTATTTAAAATATGTATTATTTTCTAAGGTAAGGTGCAAAAGTGGAATCCACTGGATGATTACTTAAATCTTAAGATTATGTAGTGAGTATGAAGTAAGATTAGGTGGACAACTGCAGTGATTTCACAGAAGTTGAATATGCTTATGCTGTAAAAGTTTCTTGTTTACTCATCTGAGTGGTAAGTTGTTTTAGTGTCTAGTTTTAAATATGTAAACACTGTATTTATACATTACATGTTTTTAAACAACTGGACAGGGTAGGTCATATTATTCTGGAGAGGAAAAAAATCTTTTTTTTCCCCAAAAGGCTGCTAGATTTGATTTGGTATTTTAATTGGAATAGTCACATACCATGAGTACGATGGATTATTTTTATAGGTGACTTGAATTTGTATGCAGTCCTTACCCAAATTTAGTTAAAGGGTTATGCTAGCCTCATAACTGTGACTCTTTGTATACTGGGAGATATAGAAGATTTTATCTGTAAGATACTCTGGTAGTAGAGGAATAACATGGCATAGTTCTTTAATTAGTTTTTCCTGGTTCTTACTTTATTCAGGAAAACAGTGTTTTTTTAGGATTTCAGACAACTGTAAAAAACTGAATATAAACAGTCACACAGCAAAATACTGAATATAAACACACACTATAAACACATTTCTACACCTTATTAAGTCACAGTTGAGCATGTATATACACATATAGGCATATTATACTTTGCTTTTGTTGCTTTTTTTTTTTTACAAATCGAAAGACTCTCCAAAAGCAAAAAGATTATGACTCACTTTAATGCCATGCTCACTGTATTGCAGTGTTCTGAAACCAAACCCATAATATGTCTGAGGTATGCATGTATATGTTTAAGAAAATAATGTTTTCCCACAGTTTCAGTTGTATCTTAGAAAGATGAATATAAACATTTTCTCATCTTAATAAAGTTGAGTAAATATACATGTATATACTTATAAAAATCTTTTTCCCAGGACTCAGATATATTATTAAAAAATGAGGATAAGTTTAAAACAGATATGCACAGAGTTTCTTATTTCATATAAGTCCAGGAACAGGGCAGTTCTAAATTGTTTCATCATCTCAACAATGTTGAAGACACAAGTAATTCCAATATATACTCTGTGTCAATCTCAGCCTCACCTCCCTGGTTGCAAAATGGCCACAATTCCATGTATTACATACAGACATATAGACAGGCATCCTGTATATAAGAGGACCAATTACTATTTTGTTAGAAAAGAAAATTTAACTGAAACTCACTTGCAGACTTTTGCTCAGCTCTTCTATGGCTAAGACTGTAATACATATGCCTAGATGCAAGGCAAGGTAGGTAAGTAAGCACCTGGAATTTAGACTTAAGTGGGTGATCTGGCAAAGAAAGAATAGTTAATACCAATGCATAGGCAAACACAATCATTTTACCTTATTTTTAAAAATACCCTCCATTTGTAGTTACGTATCCTCTCCCATTCATGTTTTTTTTTTTTTTTTGGAGGGGGTGTATAATGTTTTTCATTTAAAAATGTTTTCATGGTTTTTTTGGATCTGCACATATTTTTTTAGAACTTTTCAATGTACTAGAGTCAAATGCTTATTCACTGATTCTCTCATTCCTTTGATTCAACGTTACTAAAAGCCTGCTAGGAAGAGGCAGTGCACCAATTACAGTGAAGTGAGAATGTATGCTGGCGTTAATTTTTCATGTTTTCTATGCATATTGAAAGAAGTTAATTTTCCTCAGAGTACAGCTTTGCTGCATCCTACAAATTTCAACATGTACTCTTCTCTTTGTCATTCATTACTAATGATAATTTGCCTTAATTTCCTTTTTTGATGTAAAAATTATTTATACAGGTATCTTTTACATTTCCTTACTTAAAAAAAAAAAAAAGACTTTAGCTAAGGCTTTCTGACTTTCTAATTCTCCAGAACAGAAGCCAGAGGGGGTGCCTTATGTCATTTCTATTTTGAAAGGTTTTAATACATCTTCCCCCTGACCTCACAGCTACCCACTCTAATTCTACTGGGGTTCTTTACATTTTGAATCCCTTGATGGGACAAAAGGCAAGTTATGAATGAAAGTTTCATTTTAAAATTTTTCTCCAGGAGGGATTACTTAACCTTCAATAAAGAAAGTCATGAAAGGATGTTCAGCATTCACTAGCCATCAGAGAGATGCAAATTAAAACCACAATGAGATACCACTTTTCACCAGTCATATTGGCCATCATAACCAAATCAACAAACAAGTGCTAGAATAGTTGTGGAAAAAAGGGAACCCTAGGACACTGTTGGTGGGAATGCAGACTGCTGTAGTCACAGTGGAAAATAGTATGGAATTTCCTCAAAAGATTAAAGATGGAACTGCCTTTTAATCCAGCAAATCCACTGCTGGGATTATACCCTAAGAATCCAAACATCAATTCAAAAGAACCTATGCACCCCAGTTTTCATAGCAGCACAATTTACAATAGACAAGTGTTAGAAGAAACCTAAGTGACCATCAGTAAAATGATCAAAAAACTATGTTACATTTACACAATGGAATACTATGCAGCAGAAAGAAAGAAGGAGCTCCTACCCTTTGCATCAGCATGGATGGATCTGGAGAACATTATGCTAAGTGAAATAAGCCAGGAGGTTAAAGACAAATACCATATGATCTCACCTTCATATGGAACCTAATCAACAAAACAAGCAAGCAAGCAAAATATAACCAGAGAATTTGAAATACAGAACAGACTGAAAGTAACCAGAGGGGAGTGGGGAGGGGATAATGGGGAGAAAAAGGGGAAGGGTCATGAAGGAACAGGTATGAAGGACACATGGACAAAGCCGAAGGTGGGTAGCATTGAGGGTAGGAATCATGGGGGGAATATGGAGACAACTACAACAATAAAAAAAAAAAAAGACAGGGAAAAGAGAGGAGAGGCTTAGGGACCTCTGAGACAACTTTAAACATACCAACATCTGAATCATAGGGGTGCCAGAAGGGGAAAAGGAAGAGCAAGAAATTGAAAACTTATTTAAAAAATAATGAAGGAAAATTTCCCCAATATGGTGATGAAAATAGACATGCAAGTACAGGAAGGTCAGAGAGATTCAAAGAAATTGGGAGAAATATTATTAGAGAGGTGGGAAGATGGTGGTGAGGTAGATGGGAACAGAGACCAGTTCTCCCTATGCCCAGCTGGAACATCTAGCTGATCTTCTGAGGAAGAGTGAACAGCCAATGGAATCCCAGCTTATATGAAGTTTGTAGGGCGAAAATTGCAGAGGACATTGAAAACAGATGGTGAGGAGACTGTGCTGGGACAGTAAGGTTCCTGGGATCTGCACAGAGACCAGAGATGCTGCAGCCCCTGCCACAGGATACAGGAAAGAGAGTTAGAGCACCAGCCCCTCCCCTACCAGACCAGGGAGGGCAGCCTGGCACCAGGAGGGACCTGGATGCTAGAAGTCACTGGGGGGAATGGAGACAAAGTGGGAGACACACAGATGCAGTATACATCCACTGGGACTGTGGACACTGGTTCAAGAGAAATTGGGGTGCCAGGTGACACCTGGAGAAGGGAGGAGTTGGGCTGTGTCAGACCATGACTCAGATAGTCTCTGGACTGGTTGGAAAGTTGGGCTGCGTAAAAAGCTGTGCGCTTGTTAAGAACTGCGGACAGCTGCTTTGTAAAGAACTCTTGAGCAGCGGCAGGCTTGCCCCAAGGGTGATTTCAGCTGTGCTCGCCCAGGGTAAGTGGCTGAGCAGAACCATACACACTTGTCTTGCACTGTGTGCCCAGAGGCAGTAGCTGAGAACTGTACGCCCCACTTGTCTTGGGTGTGCACCAGAGATTGACTGACCCTGTGAGCAACTGAGAAGCTGATTTGAACCTGACAGCTCAAGGAGAACCTGGGCCAGAGGCTGGGAAACAATATTGTGACCCAGACCTGGTCCCCATCCTCTCAAAACCATAGGAAGGGAAAAAAAGCACAACCCAGCCCCTCTCTTCCTGTGGCATCTAGGAAGACCAGCAGTACTTGCTGAATAGGTTTAAAGTCAGCAGGGGGCGTTATTATCCCTTTTGTCCATTTTGAATCCACTCTCTTCCCCCCCCCCTTTTTTTCTTTCTCCAAGTGAGACAATGAGATGTGGAGTTATGAATGGTCCAGAGACATGCAAAGGGACAGCACAAGGCTAACACCAAAAACTGAGAAACTGAGACAAATGTCACTTGGCTATTGCATACAGCTAGCATTTTATTGTTTATGTGTATTATTATTTTTCATTATTTTACTTTTATTTTATTAATTTTTTGTTGTTTTTTCTCTTCCTTATGTTTGTCTTTCCTTGTTTTATTTCCGTTTAATTGCATTGTTTGACTGGTTTTCCTTATTCTCTCTTTAATGTATTTTAGTTTTCCTTCACTCATCTACCAATAACACACTAGTCTTGATTGGGTACTTTCTATTCTGGTTATCCAAATCATATATTTCTTGTCATATTACTGTTGTTCCAGTACTATTATAAATAATTGTTGTTCCATAGAATTGTACATACTACACAGCAAACCTTCCTGATCTTAGCCCACTTCACTTTATTCCTAAGCATTATTATTGTTGTGGTTAACACTATTCTCTCTCACACTATGCCTACTTTCTCTCCTTTATTCTCACTATATCTCATCATCTAACCTTGCACAAGTGCTGTTTTCTGGATTCAGCTCACAATCCTCCTTCTCTCTAACAAGAGTCTTATCTCTTTCATCTTTTATAAAAAGTGGAACTTTGGGTGAAATATCACAGTTAATGCTATACTTAGCCAAAGAATCTCCTATCTCTTTTCTACATGCTGGTACTTTATATCCTATAAAATACTCTCCCACTGTCTTAATCCATTTTGCCTACCCCCTGCCACTGATCACATACAAGAATATGTGGCAGCTGCAAATATCAGTATACCTGCAGGAGGAGAAAAACCACCACCAAAGGACCAAAAAGTAAAACCCCAAGTACAACAAAAGAGCCCACGCAACCAGTAGAAAGGGCAAACCTACAGTATCCAGACAAGGAGATCAAAGAGATTACACCACTGAACCTCATAGAATACCTACCTAGAAGTTTACCCTACAAAGACGGGAGAATTCACAAAACATTTAAGGAAGACGTAACCTCTATCCTTCAGAGAATATTCCAAAAAATGCAAGATGGAAGACTCACAAAATCTTTTTATGAAGTCAACATCATCTTAATCCCAAAACCAGACAGACATAACAAAGAAAGAAAACCTCAGGCCAATTATCGCCAATGAACATACATGCTAAAATCCTCAACAAATATTTGCAAACTGCATCCAGCAATACATTAAAAAGATCATACACCATGGTGTAGGGGGATTCATCCCAGGGATGCAAGGATGGTACAATATTCGCAAATCAATAAACATAATACATCATATAAACAAAGGCAAAGACAAAAATCACACGATCCTGTCAATAGATGCAAAAAAAGTATTTGATAAGGTACAGAGCCCATTTATGATAAAAACACTCAGCAAAGTGGAAATAGAGGGAGCATTCCTCAACATAATAAAGGCCATGTATGAGAGACATACAGCCAACATCATACTCAATGGGCAAAGACTAAAATCCTTTCCACGAAGATCAGAAACAAGACAAGGTTGTCCACTTTCACCGCTTTTATTGAACATACTATTGGAAGTCATAGTCATAGCAGTCAGACAAGAAAAGGAAATAAAAGGCATCCAAATTGGAAAAGAGGAAACAAACCTGTCATTGTTGGCAGATGACATGACAGTGTACGTAGAACATCTTATAGACTCCACCAAAAAACTGCTTGACCTAATAAATGAATTTGGCACAACAGCCGGATACACAGTCAATATCCAGAAATCAAAGGCATTTTTGTATACCAACAATGAAACAGCAGAAGCAGAAATCAGGATAAAAACCCATTTGATATAGCAAAAAGAAAAATAAAGTACCTAGGAATAAACCTAACCAAGGATGGAAAAGACCTGTACTCACAAAAGTAGACAAGACTGAAGAAAGAAATTAAGGTAAGACACAAACAAATAGAAACATATACCCTGTTCATGGATTGGAAGAATTCACACCATCAAAATGTCCATACTACCCAAAGCAATTTACAGATTCAATGCAATCCCTATTAAAGTACCAATGGTATACTTCACAGACATAGAACAAACACTTCAAAAATTTATATGGAACCATAAACGACCCCAAATAGCTGCTGCAATTTTGAGAAAGAAGAGCAAAGTAGGAGGGATCACAATACTTGATACCAAACTGTATTACAAGGCCACTGTACTCAAAACAGCCTGGTACTGGCATAAAAACAGGCACATGGACCAATGGAACAGAACAGAGAGCCCAGAAATAAACCAAAGACTCTAGAGTCAATTAATATTTGACAAAGGGGGCAGCAACATAAAATGGAATAAAACTAGCTTCTTTAACAAATGGTGGTGGGAGAGCTGGACAGTTACATGCAAAAAAATGAAACTTGAGCACCAACTTACACCATACACAAAAATAAATTCAAGGTGGATAAAAGATTTAAATATAAATCGTGACACCATTAAAGTCCTAGAGGAGAATATAGGCAGGAAAATCTCAGATATTCCATACAACAAAATTTTCACTGTTATGTTCCCTAGAGCAAGGGACATAAGGGAATAATAAACAAATGGGATCTCATAAAAATAAAAAGCTTCTGCATGGCTAAAGGAAACAGCATTAAAATTAAAAGGCAACCAACAGTATGGGAAAAGATATTTGCCAATGAAACCTCAGACAAGGGTTTGATCTCCAAAATACATAAAGAACTCACACGACTCCACCTCCAAGACAGCAAACAACCCAACTAAAAGATGGGCTAAGGACTTGAATAGACATTTCTCAAGGAGGACACAGATAGGACCCAGAGACATACATACAAAAGGATGCTTAGCATCACTAGCCATCCGTCAGATGCAAATTAAAACCACAATGAAATACCACTTCACATCACTGAGAATGGTCATCATAAACAAAGCAACAAACAAGTGTTGGAGAGGGTGTAGAGAAAAAGGAACCCTACTGCGCTGTTGGTGGGATTGCAGACTGGTGCAGCCACTATGGAAAACAGTATGGAATTTCCTCAGAAAATTAACAATGAAACTGCCTTTTGACCTGGAAATTCCACTGCTAAGATTATATTCTAAGAACACTGAAACACCAATCCAAAAGAACCTAAGCACCCCAATGTTCATAGCAGCACAATTTACAATAGGCAAGTGCTGGAAGCAACCTAAGTGCCCATTAGTAAATGAGTGGATCAAAAAACTATGGTACATTTACACAATGGAATTCTATGCAGCAGAAAGAAAGAAGGCGCTACTAACCTTCATGACAGCATGGATAGATGGATGGGAGTGGAGAACATAATGCTAAGTGCAATAAGCCAGGAGGTGAAAGACAAATATCATATGATCTTACCTTCAAGTGGAACCTAATCAACAAAACAAGCAAGCAAGCAAAATATAACCAGAGAATTTGAAATACCAAACATACTGACAATAACTATAGGGGAGTGGGGAGAGGGATAAGGGGAGAAGAAGGGGAAGAGTCATCAAGGAACAGGTATAAAGGACCCATGGGCAAAGCCAAAGTTTGGAAGGATTGAGAGTGGGAGATGGGGGTGGGTGCAGCGGGGGAAAGTTGTGATGGGAAAATGGAGATAACTGTACTTGAACAACAAAAAAATGCAAAAAATAAGTACAAAAATGAAAAATAAAGCTATGATGCAAGATGTTCATGTAGTCAGTGAACCCAAAAGGCCCTATTCTCATGTAATCTCTAATAATACAAAATTATGAAAGTAAAAAAGTAATAATAAAAGCATGTCTTACCTAATATGCTTTTAATACAATCCAAACACTTATAACAGATATAATTATTTAATGTTCACAATGCTACTAAGAAATATGGCATTATTAATTTATAAATGAGAAAATTTAGATATAGTTAAGTAATTTGCCTTATAAGAGGTGAGTTATAATAGTGAAGACAAATAAAGACTAAATATTGGTTCAACCTTTCCACACTCTTACTCGGTTCAGGCTAATTTTAGACAATGAGTTTGCAAATATGAACAAGATTTAGGAAGGACAAACTAATCTGCTATAATTTTAATATTAACATAGCCTTCAATTATGAATTATCAGATGAATAACTTGATAGCTGAAGAAATTAGTATCCCATATATATGCTATTTATGTTATAAATCCTCTAATCTCTCTTAAGGGCTAATGATTTTTATGTTGAGAAAGGTTTGAATGATTAATGCCTCTTAACACATTTGCTATCCTAAGCTTTCCCACTTTCCTTACATTCATAGAGGTTTTTCTTTTACCAATTAAACCCTGATAGCAAAGGAATTCTGAAACACAAGTAAACCCTCCCCATTCCTAACATTCTGGCCCTTAAACACTACATTCACAGTACAAACTCTTGATATTAAGTTGTTATCCTTAAATACTTTCCCACATTCCTTATAATCATAGGGGTTTGTTTGTTTCTGTTTTACTAGTATGAATTTCAGATGTCAATTAAATTCTGAATGTTCCCAAATCTTCACTGATTCCTCTGTCCTGCATGAATTTTTTGATGTTGACTAAGGTGTGAGCCACGGATGAAGGCTTTTCCACAATGCTTACATTCAAAAGGTTTCTCACCAGTGTGAATTTTCTGGTGTCGACTAAGTTCTGAGCCACGACCAAAGGCCTTTCCACATTCCTTACACTCATATGGTTTTTCACCATTATGAGTTCTCTCATGATGAGTAAGTTCTAACCTTCGAATAAAAGATTTTTCACATTCCTTACATTTATGGGGTCTCTCACCAGTGTGAATTTTTTGATGTCGAATAAGTTCTGTGCTACAAGTAAAGGTCATTCCACATTCCCTGCATTTATAGGGTTTCTCACCAGTGTGAGCTCTTTGATGTCGAGTAAGTTCTGAGCCACGACGAAAGGACTTCTCACATTCCTTACATTTGTATGGTTTATCACCAGTATGAACACTCTGATGTCGAATAAGATGTGAATAAGAGATAAAAGCTTTCCCACATTCCTTACATTTATGAGGTTTCTCACCAGTATGAATTCTTTGATGTAGACTCAGTTGTGAGGCACAGCTATATACCTTTCCACATTCCTTACATTCATAGCGTCTTTCGCCAGTATGAATTATTTGATGAAGACTAAGTTGTGTGTCATAACGAAAAGCTTTACCACATTCTTTACATTTATGGGGTTTCTCACCAGTGTGTATCCTCTGATGGCGGAAAAGGTGTGAGGGACGGGTGAAAGCTTTTCCACATTCCTTACATTCATAGTACCTCTCACCTGTATGAATTCTCTGATGTAAATTCAGTTGTGAAGTAGTTGGGAAGGCCTTCTCACACTCCTTACATTCATACGGTTTCTCACCAATATGAATCCTTTGATGTTTAATAAGCTGTGAGCTAGAAGGAAAGGTTTTTCCACATTCTTTACATTTAAGAGCCTTCTCACCAGTATTAATGCTCTGAGGTTCAGTAAATTCAGAATCATGAATAAAGGCATGTTTATTACTTTCATTACTTTCCTTTCTTTCATGAATTCTCTGACACTTATTCAAGTCTGACCTACTATTCAAGGCTTTTCCACATTCTCTGCATTTAGAGTTTTTTTCCTTATTATGACTGCTTTCATGTTGAACATAGTCTGATCGGTACCTGAAAACTTCCTTACATTCCTTATATTCACATGACTTCCTTCCAGTTTGAATTATCTGAGGTACTCTATAAACTGTGCATTGAATGAAAGCAGACATTTCTTCAGAGGTTATTAGAGCTGGTTTGAAATGTCCATCCTGTTGTGTCTCCAGGTAGCATTTGATTTCACTATTATCTCTGACCCTGATGCACACAAGGTTAGACCTTATAGGTGTTTTTATCTCTGGTTGCAATGATTTAATTTCACAACAGCCCTCCTTTGGAGACAAATTCCTGGTTTCTCTTCTGTATTCCCAATCTGTAAGAAAACAAGAAATAGGGAGGTATTTTCTTTCATGTTTCAGGGAAAAGAAAAGTTTAGATAAAATGACAAACTAAAAATAGGAAATAAATAGCTCTTAACATTGCACTACAATTTGAAAAAGGAGAGCAGAGGGAAAATAAGGATAGAGAAAATGGGGGGCAACTTATAAAGGAAGTGGTTATTAACCTCTGGTGAGAATCAGAATGCTGGAGAACTTACACAAATATAATGTCCAGAAACCACCTAAGACCAACTAAACAACAATGTAAAGAAATAGGACATTACAATAACAGCAAGTCTGCTCATCTACAGACTCAAAATATATCCAGATTATAATTATTTGTCTTTAACAGCATAGCTAGCACTTGTCCAAAGCCATACCATACCAAGATTAATACACTATTCTAAATGAGTCTCCCTACTTGCACTGTTGCCTTCCTAATATCTCATACCCAACATAATAGCCAGAGTGTTCTTGTTAAAATAAGTCAGATCACCAAAGACAGAATATTAAAAGCAGCAAGGGAGAAAGAGATAGTGACATACAAGGGAGCTGCAATAAGTCTAGCAGCTAATTTCTCAAAAGAAACACTATAAGCCAGAAGGGAATGGTAAGACATATTCCAACTAATGAAAAGCAAAGGCCTGCAATCAAGACTACTCTACCCAGCGAGGCTGTCATTTAAAATGGAAGGCAAAATAAGGAATTTCTCAGATAAAAGATGGCTAAAAGAATATACCTCCACCAAACCAACTTTGCAAGACTTGCTAAAGGGAATGCTTTAAGAAGATGAAGGTATAGAGTGAGAGAGAGGGGGACACAGGTACAAAAGGAAAAAATGGCTTAGGATACATACCTGTCAATAGTAACCTTAAATGCTCCAATCAAAAGACATAGTGTAGCTCAATGGAAAGAAAACATGACCCACACCCACATATACACTGTCCACAAGACCCACCTCAAAACAAAAGACCTACACAGATGAGAGAGTGAAGGGCTGGTAAAAAATATTCCAAGCAAATGGACAGGAAAAAAAAGCTGGGGTAGCAATACATATACCAGACAATGTAGATTTCAAAACAAAGGCCATAAAAGGAGGCAAATAAGGTCAGTTCATAATTCTAAAGGGAAGAATGCCTTAGGAAACTATAACATTGTAAACATATATGCACCCAACATAGGAGCACCCAAATATATAAGGAAAATCTTGGAGGACTTCAAGAAAGATATAGACAACAACACAATTAGAGTAGGACATTTTTACACCCAGCACTGTCAACAATGGACAGATCTTCCAAACAAATAACAGGAACATAGCAGCACTGAACAACACACTAGGCTAAATGGGCATAACTGATATATACAGAATCTTTCACCCCCAAAAAAGCAAAATACACCTTCTTTTCAAATGGACATGATATGACACAAAAAAAGCATGAACAAACTCAAGAAAATTGAAGTCATATCCAGCATTTTCTTGGATCATAATGGCCTGAAACTAGAAAGCAACCTATAAGGAAAAATTCAAAAACATTCAAATACATGGAGATTGAATAAAATATTATTGAACAGTGAATGGGTAAACAATGAAATTAAGGAAGAAATCAAAAACTTTCTGGAAACAAATGGCAAATGAATACCAACAACCCAAAACCTACAGGACACAGTGAAGTTGGTTCTGGGAGCAAAGTTCATAGTAATATAGGCTTACCTAAAAAGATGGAAATATTTCAAATAAACAACCTAACCCTGCACATGTAAGAACTGGAGGAAAAACAACAAACAAAGCCCAGAGCAAGCAGAAGGAAGGAAATAACCAAGATCAGAACAGATTTAAATGACATAGAAACTTAAAAGAATAATTCAAAAGATCAATGAACCCAGTTACTGGTTCTTTGAAGAGATAAACAAAACCTGCGGGCTCTGCCTGCAGAGCTCCCCTGGGCAGTCGTGGATGAAATAAAAATGCCCAATGTGTGATCCGCTTGAGGAGGAAAGGTGACAGGAGTCCCTCAAAGGAAAAAGGTCCTGAATACTTTCTTCCCTGCCTATTTATTCAGTTCAGCTCACATAGAGATACATAGTATGCACATAAAGCTCATCAGCCAATGCTCAAAATGCTATTGACACCACGTACAAATGACAGTTGAAGAAACACAGAGATTGTCTCTGGTCATGGTTGGCTTTAGCTCAAGTGTCTGTTTCATAGCAACAGGGCAGAGCAAGTCTCAAAGGAAACAATGTATATTCTTTCTCTGGCCAGATTCACACCCTGCCCTCCCACCCCCCAGAATCAGTTCCAGTACAAGGACGCAGCTGCCTCTGGCATAGTTCCCAGGCTGTCAGGAAGGGAGAGCAAAGCAGCCAAGAGACTAGGAGACTTTTACAGCAAGAGTGAGGACTCAGGCAATGAGAAAGCCAAGGGGTGAGGGTCTTTCTGCCTCTTCTCTGAAGATCACTAAGTCCTTCTCTGATATACCATCACAACTGAGCCTGTCTTAGGTTGCCCCCACCTGGGGATCTTACCAGTCATTGGCTAACCAGTCATACACCCAGGACAAGCTGGGGGAAGTGAGGGAGGCTAGGGCTGCACTCCTGCCAGGAGGAAATGTTCTGTCTCCTTAGTGGCTCATGTCCTCAAGGGATTTTCACTCAGCTCTAGCCATAGGACCCTTAAGGTCTGTTAATGAGGCTACAGTCCCTGAAACCAGGCAGGACAGCTCCCAAAAGATAAGCCTTTAATCAGACTCAAGAAAAAAAGGAAGAGGATGCAAATAAAATTAGAAATGAAAGAGAAGAAATTATAACTGAGATCACAGAAATACAAAGGAGTGTAAGAAATTACTACAAACAACTATATGCCAAGAAATCTAAAAACCAGGGTGAAATGGACAAATTTCTAGAAAAATATAATCTTTCAAAATTGAATGAAGAAGCAGCACAAAGCCTAAACAGACTGGTAACAGCTGGTGAAATTGAAGCAGTTATCAAAAAACTCCCAACACACAAAAGACTGGGACTCGACAGTTCCACAGGAGAATTTTACAAAACATTTAAGGAAGGGCTAACTCCTATCCTTCTCAAATTACTCAAAAATCTAAAAAGTGGGAGGACTCCCAAACTCTTTTTATGAGGCCAGCATCATCCTAATCCCAAAACCAGATAAAGACACAACAAAGAAAGAAAACTACAGGCCAATATCACTGATGAACATAGACACTAAAATCCTGAACAAAATATTGTCAAACCACATCTAGCAATACATTAAAAAGATCATAAACCATGATCGGGGGATTTATCCCAGGGAAGCAAGGATAGTACAATGTTCGCAAATCAATAAACATAATACATCATATAAACAAAAAGACAAAAATAACATGATCATATCAATAGATGTGGAAAAAGTATTTGATAAGGTACAGCACCCATTTATGATAAAAACACTCAGCAAAGTGGGAGGAGAGAGAGCATACTTCAACATAATAAAGGCCATATATGAAAAACCTATAGCCAACATCACACTCAATGGGCAAAACCTAAAAGCTTTCCTACTAAGATCAGGAACAAGACAAGGATGCCCACTGTCACCACTTCTATTCAACATAGTAATGAAAACCCTAGGCACAGCGATACAACAAGGAGAAGAAATAAAAGGCATCCAAATTGGAAAGGAGGAAGCAAAACTGCCATTATTTGCAGATGACATGATAGTATATATATATATAAAACCCTAGAGACTCTAACAAAAACTACTTGACCTAATAAGTGAATTTGGCAAAGCAGAGAGATATGAAGTCAATATTCAGAAATCAAAGGCATTTTTATACACCAACAATGAAATACCAGAAATGGATATCAGGAAAATAATACCATTTGCTATAGAAACAAGATAAATAAAGTACCTAGGAACAGACTTAACACAGGAGGTAAAAGACCTGTACTCAGAAAACTACACAACACTGAAGAAAGAAATTAAGGATGATACAAATAAATGGAAGCACATATCGTGTTCATGGACTGGAAGAATTGATATCATCAAAATGTCCATACTCACCAAAGGAATTTAAAGATTCAATGCAATCCCTATTAAAATACCAATGACATATTTCACAGATATGGAACAAACACATCAAAAATTTATACGAAACCATAAACGACCCCAAAGAGCTGAAGCAATTTTGAGAAAGAACAAAGTAGGAGGGATCACAATACCTGCCATCAAACTATATTAAAAGCCCACTGTAATCAAAACAGTCTGGTACTGGCATAGGGAAAGACTCATGGATCAGTGGAACAGAATAGAGAACCAAGAAATAAACCCATGTCTCTATGGCCAATTAATATTCAACAATGGGGGCAAAGGCATAAAATGGAGTAAAAATAGCTTCTTTAAGAAATGGTGTTGGGAGATCTGGACAGCTACAGTCAAAAAAATGAAACTCAACCACCAACTTATACCATACACAAAAGTAAACTCAAGATAGAGAAAAGACTTAAATATAAGTCAGGACACCATAAAAGCCCTAGAGTAGAACATAGGCAAGAAAATCTCAGAAATTCTATGCAGCAAATTTTCACCGATATGTCCCCTAGAGCAAGGGCATACAGGAAAGAATAAACAAATGGGGCTTCATCAAAATAAGAAGCTTCTGCACAGCTAAAGGAAACATCAGCAAAATGAAAAGGGAACGAACCATATGTGAAAATATATTTGCCGATGATACCACATACAAGTGTTTGATCTTTAAAATATATAAAAACTCACATGACTCCAGTCCAGGAGATGAACAATCCAATCAAAAAATGGGCAAAGGATTTGAACAGACACTTCATCATGGAAGACATACAGAGGGCCCAGAGACATAGGAAAAGATCCTCAGCATCACTAGCCATCAAAAAAGTGCAACTTAAAACCACAATGAGATATCACTTTATACAGGTCAGAATAGCCATACTAAAATCATCAAACAACAAGCGCTGGCAAGGTTGTAGAGAAAAGGGAACCCCAATACATTGTTGGTGGGAATGCAGACTGGTGCAGACACTGTGGAAAACATTTTGGAATTTCCTCAGACTACTAAAAATGGAACTGCCTTTTGATGCAGCAATCCCAGTGCTGGGATTATACCCTAAGAATCTTGAAACACTAATTCAAAACAAACCTATGTACCCCAAAGTTCATAGCAGCACAACAGCCAAGTGTTGGAAGCAACCTAAGTGCCCATTGGTAAATGAATGGATCAAAAAAATATGGTACATTTACATGATACATTTGGTACATTTACACAGCAGAAAGAAAGAAGGAGCTTCTACCTTTCTCCACAGTATGGATGAAACTGGAGAACATTATGCTAAGTGAAATAAGCCAGGTGGTGAATGACAAATACCATATGATGTCACCTATAAGTGGAACCTAATCAACAAAACAATCAAATGAACAAAGAGCCTTAGAAATAAAGAACAAACTGACAGTTACCAGAGCAGAGGGGGAAGGTGGATAACAGGGAAACAAAGGGAAGAGGCATACAAAACACGAATAGGCACTCACAGGCATGGACAATGGTGTGGGGGGATTGTGGGCGTGGGGGGTCATGGTGTAGGGGAGAGTAATGGGGAAAAAGGTGGGATGACTGTAACTGAACAACAATAAAAAAATAAAGTCAGATCATGTCATTCTTCTGTTCAAAACCTCCACTAAATTTCCCTCTCAGTAGAAGTCAAAGTCCTTTGTGGTCTGGAAGGCCTTCCCTGAACTTTTCCTGCACTACCTTCTTCTGACCTATCTTCTTCCTTTAGCTGACTCTGTTCTTGCTCCGTGACCAAGCAGATATTCTTCAAACTTGCCAAGCATTCCCCTCTTATACAATCTCTACATGTACATACCTTCCCTAATACAACGCTATGACTCATTCAGTTACTTCATTCTAACCTCTAATTAAATGCCAATTTATGAGATCACTCTTTAGAAAACAGGACCCTCATCAATCTACTTACTCTATTTTTTACAGTGTGCTTTCATCACATGTCATATTTCTATTTCCCCAATGTTATTATGAAAACTTTCAAACAAAAGCATTAAAAGAATTAGCCCATGAAACCCCATATTCCCAACAGCAAATTATAAAAATAAACATTTGGCTATTCAAATGTGTGATCAAATTTGCCTGATCAAATATGTGTCCCTCCATCAACCCATTTTGCATACATCAGTATATTCACTTCTAAACTGAATAGATTATACTTTAACTTCTTTACTTCTGTATTGTTTGTCTGCCATTTATTGTACTTGCATTTAGTATATACTTAATAAATATTTGTTTGATGAATGAATGGTCACTGGTATGTTTATTAATCTCTAAGAGTGATTCTGAAGCAACTCAAAGAGTGGGACTCATTGTTTAAATATAGTGCATGACCCTGCACTCAACAATAAAATTACTGGGTTGGCCAAAAAGTCTGTATGTTTTTTTCTGTAAAATAAAAGACATATTTTTCATTTTCACCAATTACTTTATTGATTTGGGTATTTTGAGTATGTTGGCTATCTCCCTTATTATATAACGTTGATTGTCCTCAATTAATGTCTCAATCTGATCACTACCAACTTCAGCTGGTCTACTTGACTGGTGGATCATTGTTCAGCAAGCAATCTCCAGTAAGAAACTTAGCAAACCCCTTTTGATCCGTTCGATCAGTCACAACACCTTATTCATACACTGCACAAATCTTTTTTTTATTTCAGTTGTTTTTATCTTTCTTGATATAATAAAGCATAATATGCCAAAAATGTTGCTTATTTTCTTCCATCTTCAATATTAAAATGTTCACACAAAAATTCACCAATTTTGATAAGCTTTTTAAAAATGTATGCTGATATGACAGCTGTCACAATACAATCTAACAAAATTGTTTCAAATGAAGTTAACGAAAACTAAGCGCTAATAGAGCCATTTTAGGAAAAAAAAAGAACTTTTTGGCCAACTCAATAAAAAATTCCTTACTAGACCTGCAAAAATGCATTGTCTGGAACTGCTTCCTATTCATCTTCATTTCAAGGTACTCTCACCTTCACTCACCATGCACCCACTATACTGGCCTAAAGGGAGTGGTTTAGGCTGAAATTGAAGAACCAGAGATAACTTGAATCCACAAAAAAAGAACCCAAGTAAAGGCAACTAGATAGAGAAATATAAGACTATATAAATATTTTTTTGTTTGGAACTCTTTGCTTCTTCTGATTTAAAAGATCACCATATAAAGCAATAATTATAAAAATGTGTTTATGGTGTATTATTTTCCTATTTCTGATGAACTAATTAACATAAACATAGTAGCTTAAAACAACCCAAATTTATTATCTTACGGTCCTGGAGGTCAAAAGTCTGGCAGAGGTTTTAATAGGTTAAAATAAATGTGTCCACAGCAAGACTGTGTTCCCTTCTGAAGACTCAAAGGAAGAATCTATTTCATTGTCTTTTCCAACTCCTAAGGACTGCTCATTTTAGCACGTCATGGCCCCCTTCCTCTATCTTCAAAGTCAGCATATTGTATCTTTCTGTGCATTTCATCTGCTGTCACACCTCTTTCAAGGACTCTGTGATTGCACTGAGCCCAGGTGGATAATCTAGGGTCCCTAATAGAAGGCCTGCTCATTCAAAACATTAATTCATCTTTGCCTTGTAAGGGCAACACATTTACATGTTCCAGGGATTAGTATATGGACGTCTTTTGGGGAGTCATTACTCTGCCTACCAATGTTTACTTATGATTAATCCAAACTAAATTGTTTTAAATTAAGATGTAATTAAAATTTGGGGGAAACCACTGAGAAAATAATTTTAAAAACAATAGTAAAAGACAATCATAAAACTAAAATGGGACTCTAGAAAATGTATATTTAACATAAATTACAGTAATGACAGAATGAAGTATAAAACAAAAATAACACATGTAGAAAACAAACACCATGTCAGACATAAATCCTACCCTATTGATAATCACATTAAATGTAAATATTAAGTACTCAAACAGATGGCAGATATAGGCAGGAGATATTAAAATAACATGATCCTAGTATATGCTGTCTAGAAGAGACATACTCAATTATAACAGGACACAAAAAGGTTAAAAGAAAAGAATGGAAAAGACATACTATGCAAAGACTAATCAAAAGAAAGCTTCAATAGGTATATTATTATCAGACAAAACAGACATTAAGACAAAAATTGTAACTAGAGGAAAAAAGAACATTTTATAATAAGAAGGTCAATCTCAGAAAATTATAAGTCGTAAGTGTTGGGAACCACCTGCCTGGTTTCAGAAGCTGTAACCCCGCCATGGCTAAGGCTGAGTGAGAGACCTTGGGACCCTAAGCCACTAAAGAGACAAAGCTTACCTCCCTAGCAAGGGTGCTGCCTCTGTACCCTTTCACTTCACCCTGCTTGGCCCCAAGCAAATGACTGGTTAGCCAATGATGGGTAAGATTCCTCAAGGGAGGGATGACCTAAGACAGATGGAGTCACAAAGGGGCCCTCAGGGAAGGACCTGGGGGGCTACAGAAAAAGGGGGTGATAGACCTTCAGCCCTTGGCTTTGACATAGCCTGAGTCCTCACTCTGTGAGAAGTCTCCTAATCTCTTGACTGCCTTACTTCCCCTGCCTGACTTAAGCCTGAAACAATGCTGGAGGGCAGTGCAGCCCCGGGCAGGAATGGGCGGTTCCCTGGGGTGATCAGGCCTAAGAAAGAATGCATAAGATCCTGTGAAACCTGCTTTGCTAAGAATATCCTCAATTTAAATGATAAGGGTCCAAGCAAGAAATGCATTTGTTTCCCAAAGTTTTATAGTCCTTTAGCTAACTGACCCTAACTCAGAATAAGCCCTTATAGCTCTTTGTATGTTATCTATTATTTGAACCTTACTGCCTGACAATGATTGATGAGCTTTACCTGTATTCCTGTGCAAATTGAACCTAATAAAAGCCCATTGAGGAAAAGGCTCCCAAGCAGATCATGTCTTGGTAGACTTATTCTCATCCATGGTGGACAGGGGGCTCTGAGGGCAAAGCTCCCCCACACATAAGAATATAGTCAACTAATTAAAGAGCCTCAAAATACATGAAGCAAATGCTAACAGAAATGAAAAGAAAGACAATTCAACAATTCAATGCCCTACTTTCAATAACGGATAGATAAATCAGCCAGAAGACCCATAAGGAGAGAGAAAACAGCATACTCTTAAATAAATAACAAATCAAAGAAGAAATCACAAGAGAATTGGAAAATACTTTTGAGTTGGATGAAAGGAAAAGTCAGCATACCAAAACACATGGAACACAGTTAAAACAGATCTTTAAAGGAAATTAACAGCTTAAAATGCCTATATTAAAAAAGAAAGATCTCAAATTAATGAACTAATTATACACCTTAAGTAACAATATAAAATATAGCAAACTAAACCAAAAATATAGAAGACAGGAAATAATAAAGATTAGAGGGAGATGAACAAAATAGACTGCAAAATAGAGAAAATCAATGTATCTGTAAGATGATTCTTGGAAAAGATCAACAAAACTGGCAAACCTTTAGCTAGACTGACCAAGAAAAAAGAGAGAAGACTCATAAAAATATTAGTAACGAAAGAGGAGATATCACTACCAACCTTAAAGAAATAAAAAGGATTGTAAGTAGACTGGTGGTTGCCTACATCTGGGTGTGGGTAGTGACTACTAACAGGTATGGGGTTCCATTTGGGGTGATGAAATGTTCTACACTTAGATTGTTGTCTCAGTTGTAAGACTCTGTGAATATACTAAAAACCAATGAACTATACTTTCAGTAAATGAATTATATCTCAATAGAGTTGTTGCAAAAAGTCAGGATAAAACAGGACCCAAAGTATAGGGAAAATGATTATTTCCTGAGGAGGAAGGCACTTCCTTCATGAAATCAGAGGGAAATATGAGGAAAAGGTGCAAAAGAGTATTAAGAGAAGTAAAAAGTTTGAGGCCTCATGATGAAACATCCTTCCTTTCTTTTCCAGATCTCAGGCCTTTTCACGGAGCTTTCCTCCCAATATCTCAGAAGTGCTACCTTCTCATGGCTCAGCTACACGACCCACCTGTCATGGCCTTCTCTGTATTAGTTACCATCACTCACCTGGGCACCACTCTTTTGTCTCCTTCCTTTTAACAATCCAGGGCTCCTTCCCCTGTTCCAATAAGGAGATCACATCCGGCTTAGAATCAGAAAGTCCTACTCAAGGTAAAAAAGGGGACAAAAGTATACTGTGGGTATCTCAGAATTGAAATCAGTCCATGATTATCAAAAAAGAGGAGTAGGTAGATTAAGGATGAAGGTCAGAGGAATGAAAAAGATAAAACTGTAAAATGGAGCAACTAATTTTTAATTTCACAAGAAAGAACCATTCTTTGGTTAAGTAATAATTATTAATTCACCCAGGCACTTGAAAAACCATTCACAAGAAACTGATAACAAAGAACATAAACATTCCAGAAGGCAAATTCTGAATTTTGAGGGGCAGATAAACTTACCCAGTGAGATCAAGTTGTTATAATTTTCCAACATTACATCTCGGTACAAATCCTTCTGAGCAGAGTGCAAGCATTCCCACTCCTTTTGAGAGAATAAAATGGCCACATCTTTGAACGTCAAGCCCTGAAACCACAGATGAATACACTAATTGTGCAATTAATGGACAAAATATTTACAACAGAATAAAAGAAAATGGAGAAAGCAATTCAGTAAGCGAACACCGTTGGGAAAAGAGGCTATGCTGGACCCTTCAACATGGATGGGTGAGTATGGGAACAAGAGTGATCAAAACACACATCATTCTTGGTAAACACATCATTCTTAAACATGCTTGCAACTATAAATACAACTTCTTGGCATTATCCTCTTCCATTATCCACCCAGGTCTGGGAATAAATAAAGGCCATATAACTGGTATTTCCCAGTTAATAAAACTGTAGACTGAAGTACACAGCACACTCTATGTTCAGAACATAACACTTGGGATCATCTCCTTCCCATTTTCACAATAAAGAAGGTTTTTCTTTTAAAAAAAAAATCTGAACCAGACATCATCTTTACAGGTGGTATGACATCCCATCTTATATATTCAATGTTATTATTTTGGAGCAGTAGGTTAGACAAGCTCATTAAGGTTCTTTTGCAGTTATGAGAGTCATAGTCCTCAACAATTTATATATCTGGCTATATTATTCCTGTTACCATAAATTATCCCTAACTGTATGCTCCTTGTCCCTGAGCTACCAGAACTGATAGAGGAAGATCCAGACTCACACTGATGTGACCCAAGAAGAACATACACTCCATAATTTCAAAATGGACTCACTTATGATGCCTATCTGGCATCAATTCCTTGGAATATCACATAACTCCAAACACTAAATCTATCATATCCCTGAATCTTAAAAATCTCAGAGAGCTAGTGGTATGGACAAATACTGAGACTGCAACAAATCTACATCAATTACCTTCTTGTGTAATTGGAAAACCCAAGTTTTGAACATAGGATCCCACTTAGCCAGCTCATCTCCACTTCATCAAATCAGAGACCTAACAAAAGAAGTATATGGTTCCCAGCAGGGGTTGATTTTCTTACTCCATTATACTCCTGGTGGAAGGATATGCACTTAAGGAATGCTAAGTGGTTTGCAAAATGAATACCTAAACATTTGTTGGAGAAAAGACAGAAAGCAGCCCTTGGTAGCGTCATTCACTGGAATGGGAAGAACTGGGGAGCAAGTTCCTTGAGGGGCTCAGGGAAGCAGCAATTTTCAGGAAAAAGAAATCCACTGTTTAAAACTTCCAAGATAAGGACTTCTGGCCAAGATGGAGGCATAGGTGGACACACTGTGCCTCCCCTCATAACCAAAATTAAGGACAACAAAAATTTAGAACCAAAAAACCCAACCAGAACAGATAGAAAATTAAATTGTACAGAAGTCTGACAATTCACCCAGACCGGTAAGAGGGGCGGAGTCAGCAGCCAGCAGAATGGGATCAAGGCAGGAAAAAGCAGTGGCTAGTGGTCCCATACGTGCAGGCAGCGGTTCGCACACCCCAGGTGCACAGCGGGTGCAGGGAGGCAATGAGCAGACCAAATAAGGCGGGCAAGGCGGCTGACCCCAGTCACACATTCGCGCGCAGATAAACCAGGCGAAAATGGGCAGCGAGACAGACTGCGCAACGCAGGGCCCCAGCACTGGAAAATAAAGCCTAAAAGCACTGATTAAAAACACTTGTGGGGATTGAAGTGCTGGGAGAGACTCCCAGCCTCACAGGAGAGTTTGTTGGAGAGACCCACAGGGTCCTAGAATGTACACAGGCCCACCCACGCAGAAATCAGCACCAGAAGGGCCCAACTTGCTTGGGGAAAGTGGCAGAAGGGACTGGAATCCAAGAGAGCATGGAGCAAGCACTATTGTTCCCTCTCAGACCCCGCCCCCACATACAGCATCACAACCCAGCAACTGGGCTGCCCCGCCCTGGTGAACACCTAAGGCTCCACCCCACAATGTAACAGCCTCAACCAGACCAAAAACAAAACAAAACAAAACAGAAACAAAAATAGCTCAAACTGAAGAACAAATCAAAGCCCCAGAGCCAATTTATCTAAGCGACCAAGAGATGGCCAACCTATCAGATGCACAGTTCAAAGCCCTGGTGATCAGGATGCTCACAGAATTGGTAGATTTTGGTTGCAAATTAGATGAACAAATGAAGGCTACAATAAGTGAAATGAAGAAAAACGCACAGGGAACCAATAGTGATGGGAAGAAAACTGGGACTCAAATCAATGGAGTAGACCAGAAGGAAGAAACAAACATCCAATCAGAAAAGAATGAAGAAACAAGAATTCAAAAAAATGCGGAGAAGCTTAGGAACCTCCAGGGCATCTTGAAATGTCTCAACATCCAAATTATAGGGGTACCGGAAGGGGAAGAGGAAGAGCAACAAGTGAAAACATTATTTGAACAAATAATAAAAAAAGACTTCCCCAATCTGGCAAAGGAAATAGACTTCCAGGAAGTCCAGGAAGCTCAGAGAATCCCAAAGAAGTTGGACCCAAGGAGGAACACACCAAGGCACATCATCATTACATTAGCCAAGATTAAAATGAAGGAGAGAATTCTAGAAGCAGCAAGGGATAAGGGCACAGTCACCTACAAAGGAGTTCCTATCAGACTGTCAGCTGATTTCTCAAAAGAGACCTGACAGGCAAGAAGGGGCTGGGAAGAAGTATTCGAAGTCATGAAAGTCAAGGACCTACATCCAAGACTGCTCTATCCAGCAAAGCTGTCATTTAGAATGGAAGGGCAGATAAAGTGCTTCTCAGATAAGGTCAAGTTAAAGGAGTTCATCATCACCAAGCCCTTATTATAGGAAATGTTAAAGGGACTTATCTAAGAAAAAGAAGATAAAAAATATGAACAGTAAAAAGACAGCAAACTCACAGGTATTAACAATCACACCTAAAACAAAAGCAAACTAAGCAAACAGCTAGAACAGGAACAGAACCACAGAAATGGAGATCACATGGAGGGTTAGCAACAGGGAAGTGGGAGGAGGAAAGAGGGGGACAAGGTACAGAGAACAAATAGCATAGACAGTGGGTAGAAAATAGATAGGGGGAGGGCGAGAATAGTGTGGGAAATGTAGAAGCTAAAGAACTTATGACACATGGACATGAACTAAAGGGGGGCAATGTGGGTGGGAGGGGGTGTGCAGGGTGGAGGGGAATGAAGGGGGGAAAATAGAACAACTGTAATAGCATAATCAATAAAATATATTTTTTTAAAAAAACATTCTCACTCTATATTTTACTCCAATATTAAGATTCGTGCTCTGGTAAATATGGAATATACTTTTTAGTATATGTATGCAATGAATACAATACATATGCAAAACAATATATAGTGAATATGAAATAGTAGGCACATTATGCTGAAGGTAACAGGGATTCACTAAACAAAATAAGTCACATGACTAGACTATTTTATTGGTGAGAAGTAAAAGCAGAACCAGGGAACCCTATTATAAGATCAACACGCTATTCACTTCAACAAAGGTGTGATCTAGTACAGAGACAATGGAGTGAGGCTGCAGGGCAGAAAGTGATCAGAAGCAATGAGATTTGGCACCTTACGAATATTGGGAACACCAGGATATAGGAGTTGGGGAATCTCCAGGTTGCCAGTTTAAGTGCATGTTGAGGTGTCTTACCAAAATGTACCAAGAAATGTGGTCCTTTCCTGAGAATCTTAGGAAGTTTCTGGCCAGGATGGGAATGGGAAGATAAATGCAACAAGTCCTCACAGAATTTAGAAGTCAAAGAGAAATGAAAAAAAAAAGACAAATCCAGAATACAAAGACTATTTCTTAGTCCTTAGAGAGAAAAGAATTCTTGAGAATTCACTGGCCAGCAATTAGTAAAGAGCCACACTCAGACACATCTAGGAAAAAAACCCTGAACATACTACAAATAGTATAGTATTCTTTAAAACCGTTTACTTTAAAATCATTTAAAAAACCTAAATAAACACCCCAAACTAGGAATTTGACAGCTAACATTGTTTGATCATATCTCACACCAGATACCTTAAAGATTAAATTGTAAAGAAAAAAATGTTTAGGAAAATATGAGTGACTTTTCTATTCTTATAGTAAGGAATACCACCTGGCATGACATAAAACATTTCCTGAAAACTCTGAATCTAAAAATACACACTAAATAGATTGTGAAAAAAATACTTCTAAAACAACTTATAAATAACAAAGAGAAAATATGCTTGATGTATATGCTTATTTAAAATAAACCAAGAAAGATAACACTCTTTGACAAGTGGGTAAAGAAAATCAGAGGCAATTTAGAAACCCCCAGTTGTATCATTTATTAATGTGTAATTTGGGGGCAAGTGACTTAACGGAATCTATTTCATCTTTTAACTTAGAATAATAACATATTTCATCAATTCTGAGATGGCATTTATTGTAAAGCTATCATTACTTTATATATTGGGAAGGAAAAAAAAATGCCATCTATGAAACTATGATTGCCAGAAACTGCAAAATTCATCCTGATGTGAAAGAAAAGTGCATCATAGAATTAATGAAATATAGTCAGACCGGCCTTATGTGGATTCAACAAATTAACATACACAAAGTGTTTCAAAGTACAAGTGGCTTAAAACAAACACAATAAATTAGTTGCTTCTATCAGTAACATAATCCCATTTTAAAAACAAAAGTATACACCTAAACATATGCTTAGACAATATAATTTGAAAATAGTAATAGTGACTATCTTTAAATGGTGGGGCCATGGATGACAGACTTTCTTAATAAGCTTCTCAAGTATTGAAATTTTTGCAAGAATCCTGTATTACCTTAATCACTAGAAAGAGAGCAATTAGGTTATTTCTATCACGAAGAAAATAATATCTAGAACTGAAGAAAGCAGGCAGGCATACTTTCTATTAGAAATTTGGAAGTGAATTGGCTGTTGCACATGACCCTGGAGGGGACAACAAAGAAGTTAGTGAGATAGGAGTAATCTTACTCTGTTGGTCAACTTTCCTGCCAAATCACTGAGGCACATTCTATCAAGACTGTCTATGGGATTGAACAAAATCCAGGAAAGTGAAAATTCTAGTTCAGAGCCTTGGTTTAGGCTCCTGTCTGGGTTAGGAAAACTGCTCTCCAAATGTAGTTTTCCTCTTTTTATAGAATCCTGAAACAGGAGAATGTTTTGAAAAAAACTACAAGCCCCTTCCAAGAAAGTGCCACATACAACTTACCTCCGCCATGACTTCTGATGCACAGCAGTTCTCTTCTCCGGTTCTCATTCTGAAAGAAGAAAAAAGGTGGGAAAGATTCTAAGGAACTAGGAGACAAGAGTCCCTCCCTGGTTCCCAGAGGAGGCCAAGTAAGAATAAATCCCTGCCCCACCCCAAGCACTAAGAGGGAGCCTAAAGCCAAAGAAGCCTGCAACTCCACCATTCTCTCCCGTCAGCTCAGAGTAGGTAACCTTAGGGGTCTAGATGGGAGTACTGGGAAAAGAGTCCCAGGTTGTGGCTGCCTTCTTCCATAAGAGCCTGACTTTGGGTTCTTGTAAGCCCAATACATTATATTTGTGTTCTTCTGAGGTAAAAAAGGTGGCTCCAAGATAAAGTTAAGTGGATCCATCTGTCAGAGTCCTCACAACCCTGCCTTCTAAGGTGGAAGAACCTCTATGGGACTGGATCCCCGGTGAACACAGGGTGAAAGGACAAAAAGTACGAGAGGAGTTCCCAGGCCCAAGTTCTACAAACCCGCTGGATGGAAGAAAATAGCCCCCGGGAGAAGGCCAGGCACAGTGCTGGAGAGCGAATGGCGGAGGTTATCAGTTTCGGCTGCACGAAGGTAAGGGAGCTAGAGACTCGAAAAGCACTCGGGGTCTGAAATAGAGGCCCAAAAGCCACCCACCGCCCGACTCCGCTCAGCGTTTACCAAGAACGTACAAACCAAGAAGGCGCCCTTCCCAGTTCTAGCCCCAAAGGCAAAGACGGCGTCGTGGCCACGTAGGCTTCTCACGCACTGGGCCAAAGAAAGTCCTGCTTGGATAATGCACGCACCGCGGCCCCGCAAGCACTGCTGGTCGGGGTAGCATCGCATGGACTTTCCGCCCAGGCCAGACACCTTACCATTGGTATACCCCTGATCTCCCGACACCGCCAGCCTGAAACTACACCCACCCAGTACTGGCACGCGCCAGATAACTCCCTCACCCGGAGGAAGGACACGCAGCCTCCACACCTCCGCCCTTCCGATGTCCTTTACTTTCCAAGCGTGGACACGCATCCTGGACATGCCCAACAGTCCCCCCAGCCACATTTAACACCGCCCGCCCCACAGAACCTGTCCCGCCTCAGGGGTCCTTAACGTCCACTTCTCCGTAGTCCTCGCACTCCAGTCTCTTCGGATCCGCGGCAAATTAGTGAGCCAGGCCGCCCCGGACACACCGATGCTTTGTGTCCCAACTCCTTCAAACTCACCAGCGGCCAGCCAAGTCTGGCTGGAAATGGCACATGCCGCGAAGCCGTCAGGGAAATGTAGTCCAGAAGAGCAAAATTCCAGCCAGGGTCTGGCCGGCTCGACACTCTTCTTCGTCGAGTCTCATTCCATGCCTTCGATGAAGCTCGGTTCTGATAGCTCAGTGCGCCTGAGCGTTTTCCGAGGACCTGGGAGAACCGACAGGTCGGGACAGCAATAGGTGGCTGCTGGGAATTGAGAACAGGTTATGGACTGTGGAGGCTTCTGAGACATGTAGCCCACCGTTTGGGAAAGGGCGGGGCGGTCCTCCACCAGAGTGTCCCGAGACTCCGAAGTTAACTTGTCTGCCACAGTCCTAAGAGATGCCCAGAGGCCTCAATGAACTGTAATTAAAAGCCGGAAGCCGACTGTCCAGAGTTCTCTCCAAGAGGAGCCGCGCTCTGAGCGCGGGACCAGAAGAGGACAACTTCCCACCACGCCACGAACTAGGAATCCTCTCAGAGCTGGGCGGTTCAACCATTGGCGCCTCACAGTCCTGGTGGTGCTGGCTGCTCAACTTTCGGCTAAGAATTTATTCCCCAGTCCCAGGCGCCGCTGGGAAGTGTAGTCCTCAGTGTGCAACGCCATAACGCTGCAGCCATAGGTCCTGGCTCTTCAGTGCAATTTGAGCGATGGGGTTACAAAAACACCGGGTAGCTGCATGGTTCACCCTGGGGGCATCTGGGAAATGTAGTTCCGGCCTTGCGAGTTGAGGGTGTGGAGGTGCGAGATTGAGCTCTGAACGCGGCAGTCTGAGAAGGGAGTGGCAGGTTGGAAGACGTCCCTGAGTCCAAAGTAGAAATAATAGAGTACCAACAAAACTGCATACCAGGTATCACTGTTTTCATATTTCTTGTAAGTACATAAATACAGATAGAAAGGCATTGATAAGCTCTCTGGAAAGTAACACTAACATTTATTAACAGTAGTTAATTTCTAGGCTGTGTAATTGTGATTTTTTTTTCTTTTTACTTTAAGATTATTGTTATATCTTGGCCACTAACATGTCCTTATGAAACATTACTTGCTAAATTTTGTAATAAAATGAGTAAATATGGACTCTGAAATAGATGAACTGGAAAACAAAAAGTGGACCAGATTTTAGAAGTTTGTAATTTGGTTCTAAAAGATCAATGAAGCCCAATATTGATAAACGATAGCAAAACAAAAAATTAAATCATAACTAAAACATTAAAAATAAGAAAGGTTAAACCACATAGAATTTAGAATAATTTTGAGGCTGTTACGTGCCACTCGACAACCACAGTAGAGGTAATTGTAGATTTTCCAGTAAAATTTCAATGATTAATTCTAGTAAGACGTATAAAACCTGAACAGAACAATAACCATAGTAATATTTTTAAGTATATTTTATTGATTATGCTGTTAGTTGTTCCATTTTTTGCTTCCTTTTATTGCCCCTCTGCCCTGTATCCCCCAACCCTCCAGCATTGCCCCCCCACCTTAGTTCATGTGCATAGGTTGTATATATAAGTTCTTTGGCTTTTCTATTTCCTATACTATTCTTTTTTAAAAATATATTTTATTGATTATGCTATTGCAGTTGTTCCATTTCCTCTCCTTTCCCCCCCCCCTGCTCTGCACCCACCCTCCTACCCACATTCCACCCCACCCCTTCGTTCATGTCCATGGGTGGTACATAAAAGTTCTTTGGCTTCTACATTTCCTATACTATTCTTAATCTCCCCCTGTCTATTTTGTACCTGCCATTTACGATAGTTATTCCCTGTACATCCCCCCCCTCCAATAACCCTCCACGTGATCTCCATTTCTGTAATTCTGTTCCTGTTCTATTTGCATTGGTTTGCTTTTATTTTTTATTTTTCTTAGGTGCAGTTGTTGATAATTGTGAGTTTGTTGTCATTTTACTGTTCACAGTTTATGATCATCTTCTTTTTCCTAGATAAGTCCCGTTAACATTTCATATAATGACTTGGTGATGATGAATTCCTTTAACTTGACCTTATCTGGGAGGCACTTTATCTGTCCTCTCATTCTAAATGATAGCTTTGCTGAATAGAGTAATCTTGGATGTAGGTCCTTGCCTTTCATGACTTGGAATACTTCTTTCCCGCCCCTTCTTGCCTGTAAGGTCTCTTTTGAGAAATCAGCTGACAGTCTTATGGGCACTCCTTTGTAGGTCTGTCTCCTTTCCTCTTGCTGCTCTTAAGATTCCCTACTAAACTTTAATCTTGGGTAACTCAATTATGATGTGCCTTGGTGTGTTGCTTCTTGGGTCCAATTTCTTTGAGACTCTCTGGGTTTCCTGGACTTCCTGGAAGTCTATTTCCTTTGCCAGATTGGGGGAGTTCTCTTTCATAATGGTTTGAAATAAGTTTTCAATTTCTTGCTGTTCTTCTCCTTCCAGCACCCCTGTGATTCCGATGTTGGAATGTTTAAATTTGTCCCAGAGGTTCCTCAGCCTCTCCTCATTTTTATTTGAATTCTTGTTTCTTCATACTGTTCTGGCTGAATGTTTGTTTCTTCCTTTCGTTCCACATCATTGATTTGATTCCTGGTTTCCTTCTCTTCACTGTTGGTTCCCTGTATATTTTCCTTTATTTCACTTTATGTAGCCTTCATTTCTTTGAGCTCAATCAATACTGTGAGCATCCTGATTACTAGTGATTTGAATTCTGCATCAGATAGGTTTTCTACCTCCTCGCCACTTAGGTCTTTTTCTGGAGTTTTGATCTGTTCTTTCAGTTGGGCCTTATTTCATCATCTTCATTCACCTGCTATGTTGTAAGTGGTGGAAGCTTAAGTATTTGCCAGGGCAGGGCAACTCTCTTTGCTGCATTGTGGTGCTGTCTGTGAGGGAGGGGTCAGAGGGAACAATGCTGCTCGCTTGGTTTGCTCTAGCCCCACTTTCCAATGAACTCTGCTGTGAGATTGGGAGTTTTTCCTGCCTTCACAACCCCCACAGTATTTTACAGCTAGCAGTTTTGAGTCTTTCATTTCCCAACCAGCCCTGCCTCACCCACTCTGTCTGCCACCTTGCCACAGGTCCTGTCCATTCACCCAGCTGCCCATCTCCACTCTTCCTACTGGTCTGCATGAATGTTTCTTTAACTCCTTGGTTGTTGGAATTCCATGCAGGTTGATATTCTGGCTGTTCTGGTTGTTTATTGTTTTTAAATTGGTTGTTATACTTCTTTTGGTTTTGCAAGGAAGTGAAGCATTTCTACTTCCCCTCTGTCTTGGCCAGAACCTATACTAAAATTTAAATATATCTTAAAATATATAATAGTGAAAAGGTTCCAAATGATTATAGCCGAGTTTTAGCTAATTTTTGAACTCATAATGATTATGTAGTTTATTCAGATCTTAGGAAAAGATGACAAGCTTTCTAATTAATTTTGTCTAACTAATGTAAAATCTGATAAAGACAGGCCAAAAGAAAACTATTATCCATTTTGTATTAAAAGACAAACTGAGGCATGTTACAATTTTCAAGAATTTATCTGAGGATACATAGATTTGAATTAGGCAGCATCAAACCAAAGTGGTTAGGAGTGCTCCATCAAAAGGAACTAGTGAAGAGGTTTTTGTTTTTTTAAAATCTTGTGGAAGGACATGCTTATTGATTTTAGGGAGACAGGAAAGCAGAAAGAGAAAGAGGGAGAGAAACATCAATGTGAGAGATAAACATTAATCAATTGCTTTTTGTGTGCACCCCAACTGGGGATTGAACCCACAGCCTAGGCATGTGCCCTGACAAGGAATCATACCCTCAACCTGTTTGTATATGGAATGATGAGCCAACCACGCCAGCCAGGGCACTGGTGGAGAGATTTTTATAGAGAAGAATGAGAAGCAAAGCAAAGAAATTATTTATTTGTTATAGCTGAAGCACTTGCTTTATTTGGGAAAGCTAAGTTTGTGATTGATAGTTTTTATATTTTATTTTCTCTGAAATGACTCTGAATTAGTGTTTGGTTTGTTTTTGTAGGGAAAGAAGGCATTACAGCCACTTTGATCCAGTGGTGTTCTTGTTTAATAACTTTAACATTTGTGTTTGATTATTGATGAAAAAATCTAAATAAGAGTCTATTTCAGCAATGTTGTATAAAATTTGTACAATGAATTTTATTAAAAGATTTCCTAATGTGATTACAAAGTTCTTCATAAGTGAAAGGTAGGAGCATCAGAGTTAGATTGGAGCGGTGAAGGCATCTGAGGTTAGAATGATGTGCTCTGAAGATGGAGTAAGATACCATTGAATCAAGAAATACAGGCAGCTTCTAGAAGGTGGAAAAGGCAAGGAAATATATTCTAACCTAGAGCTTACAGAAGAAATGCAGCTCTGCCAACACCTTGATTTTAGCCTACAAGAGCCATTTCAGACTTCTGACCCCAATCTCTGGAGAAGGAAATCTGCCCTCAGAGGCGGAAGAGAATGGAATGACCTGTCATCCATCAGAAAGCCGTGTCCTTTGGAAATTAGCTGTTCTGCTTTACTTCCTGACACACTGTTCCCCATCCTACCAGGATACTCTGCATTCATTCTTCTGAAACTCTTTCTCTTATAGAAACAAATTGAGAAACTATTTCTACCTTCTAGTTTAGTTCTTCTCTTCCAGTGGGGTTTTTGAGTACCTCCTCAAGCAGCTCAGTGCCCTTCAAATTTATTTCTTCCATATGATAGACCACAGTCATCTAAAAGGCAAATTTTCTTCAGTTGTTTATTTTGAAATTATTCAAATCTTCAGATGCATTAAAAGGATAGTGCAAAGAACTCTTATAAATGCCTATAATCTGAATTTACTAATTGTTAAAATAAATTTAAGTATTATGATACTTTATATTCTAAATATAAAGTAATGATACTAAATATGTTAGCATGTGGCTCCTAAAAAAAGGGACTTTTTCTTAAAACACACCACTACAGACAGCATACACACATATTTCATCACTTACCACAAAACAATTCTAACACTTAACAGCAGTAAACACGGTAGCACATCCCATGCACCTTTAAATACAACTCCATGATCAGACCCAAGGAAATCAATAATTTCACAATTCACTCATATTCAAATTTTCCCAAAGTGATTCCCAAATGTCTTATATAGGTTAGTTTTATTTTTAAATGTTTTTAATTTTTTAAATTGTAGTTCAAATATTGTCTCTGTTTTCCTGTCACCACTTTTCCCGGCCCCACCCCCACCCACCAACCAACCTCAATCCTTCCCCCTTGGCTTTGTCTGTGGGTCCTTCATACCTGTTCCTTGATGACCCTTCACCTTCTTTCCCCCATTATCTCACCTCTTTCTGGTTACTGTCAGTTTGATCTTTATTTCCAAGTCTCTGGTTCTATTTTGCTCCCTTGTTTGTTTTGTTGAATAGGTTCCACTTATAGGTGAGACCATATGTTATTTTTCTTTCACTGCCTGGCTTATTTCACTTAGCATAATGCTCTCCAGTTCCATCTATGCTATTTCGAAGGGTAGTAGCTCTTTCTTTCTGCTGCATAGTATTCCCTTGTGTAAATGTACCAGTTTTTTGATCCACTCATTTACTAATGGGGACTTAGGTTGCTTCCAGCACTTGCCTATTGTAAATTGTTTTGCTATGAACATTGGGGTGCATACATTCTTTTGAATTGGTGTTTCACTGTTCTTAGGGTATACTCCCAGCACTGGGATTGCTGGATCGAAAGGCAGTACCATATTTAGTTTTCTGAGGAAATTCCAGACTATTTTCCATAGTAGTTGCACCCATCTGCATTCCCACCAACAGCGTACTAGGGTTCCATTTTTCCCACAACCATGCCAGCACTTGTTGTTTGTTGATTTTTTTGTGATAGCCATTCTGACTGGTGTGAAGTGGTATCTTATTGTGGTTTTAATTTGTATCTCTCTGATGGCAGTGATGCCAAGCATCTTTTCATATGTCTCTGGGCCCTCTCTATGTCCTGCTTGGGGAAGTGTCTGTTCAGGTCCTTTGCCCTTTTTTAATTGGATTGTTTGTCTTCCTGGACTGTAATTGTGTGAGTTCTTTATATATTTTGGAGATCAAACCCTTGTCTGAGGTATCATTGGCAAACATATTTTCCTATACGATTGCTTCCCTTTCATTTAGCTGATGTTTTCTTTAGCTGTGCAGAAGCTTTTTATTTTGATAAGGTCCCATTTCTTTCTTTTTTTTTTCTTTTCTTAATTATATTTTATTGATTATGCTATTACAGCTGTCCCATTTTCCCCCCTTCATTACCCTCCACCCTGCACACCCCCTCCCACCCACAGTCCTCCCTTTAGATCATGTCCATGTGTCATAAGTACTTTAGCTTCTACATTTCCCACACTATTCTTGCCTTCCCCCTGTCTATTTTCTACCTACCATCTATGCTACTTGTTCTATGTACCTTGTCCCCCTCTTTCCTCTTCCCACTCCCCTATTGCTAACCCTCCATGTGATCTCCATTTCTGTGTTTCTGCTCCTGTTGTAGTGGTTTGCTTAGTTGGCTTTTGTTTTAGGTCTGGTTGTTAATACCTGTGAGTTTGCTGTCTTTTTACTGTTCATATTTTTT